>BGPR01010648.1:5109-49480 GCA_013235015.1 Araneus ventricosus
CCCAACCCAACTGGGGGTACCAGTATAGACGCCTTAGAGGCGAGAAGGTTTTCTTTTTTTTAATTAGCACGCGACTTCATTTGTTTGTACTGTGCTTTGATTTTGTAAAATCTGATAATAAAAGTGCTCACTTTTTTTTTGAGAAGGAGTAATTATTGACAATAGCCTTAAAATAATTATAATTCAATATTTATTCAAACTTTAGGAAAATAGAGGATTTCGGTGCTCTGTTCATTTATGGGGAAGCATTGATTTGACCATGCGGTCGTGCTGCATCCAATCCGAATAATTCGGTTATTAGAGGTAAAGCCTACTTGTAGTTTGAGTTGTAACAGGTAAACCTAAACACACCATCCTCATTTACGTTGTGCATGCCTGGAAGAAGCGAAGATGGATACGGATGTCGATAATAAATTTTCGGACGATGATGAAGTTGCATATGAAGTGAGTTTTTATCATTTAAGTATGAAGTAAAATAAAAGTTCCTTTTAGGTTCTAAACATCCTTCGTTTTGTAACTTTCGTTGGCATATATTTCCGTTTGGCATCTGATTTCATCATGTTTGTAGCAGCGTGACGAAAAAAAGAATTTCGTTATTTAATATGCAGCATCGGTTTTAATTCCACCCGCATCAACCTTTTATTCTCGAGAAAAGCGTTATTCTTACATTTTGCCTGGTTTCTGCGTGATTGAGGGCGGGGGGAGAAAAAGAAACGCATGCCATCTGCTGTTGTCATGTGTCGTCTATGACTGTTTTTATTATATTTTTTCTCATAGTTTGGCAACTTATTAATTTCATTCTTATTTTTTTTTCAAAGTGCAATGATTCAAATAAACTTCCTAAAACTGTAATTGATTTGAACTATGAATAGTGTTCTGATGTCTTCAGTTCCATTTAAAATAGTCCCAATGCTGAAGAAAAGCTAACTTAATTGATTCAGTTTTTCTTTTGGAGTTTGTGTGTAAATGATTTGATTTTGTTTTTAAACCTTTATTTACTTATTTTTTAATTTTTTTGAAAAATAGCAGTCTAGTTATAGCTTTTGGCAGCATGCTGTTTTGTAAGATTTAATGTTGTGCAAATTTCTTCATGTAATGCAAAACCAAGCCTCAAGAGAATTCATTATGCAGTGGTTAACTCTATTAGTGCAAGGTATTGTATGATATATATCTACTATTTTGTTCAGTATTTGTGCAGTATCGTGAAGATAATGCAACAGCATTGTAGAGCATCTTGTTCTAGTGGGGAAGAGTTGCTATATGAACATTTTTTGACGGTAAAAGTTAAGCTTAAGGTACGCAGCCATTCCTCTTCGCTTTGCATCGCCTACTTTTTGTCGCCAAGGGCAAGATGGTTTGCTGACGTGAGGGCATTTGTTTTGGGTGAGCAGTGAACATTTTGTTGTTCTTTTGTGTATGCGAACCGGGCAAATTTTTTTTAACTTAAGAAAACATTAGCGGCTTCGCTTTCAGCAAAGACGGAAGCTATTAGCTTTGCTTCTTCATTGAATGTTAGGAATCTACCTTCTTTTAAGAAGTTCCAAAATGAGTTCTTAACAAAATATTATGCAAATTCTATTAAATCCTCCAATAAAATTTAAATTAGTGCATAGCTGACCAATCAAGATGAAGTGCAGAACAATACTGCCTACTTAAGTATAACAATACTGCCACCAAAGTTATAGTTTTTTCAAGCAATAACTTGCCAAAATCATTACAATATTTTCTTATATTAACTTTAACACTGGCAAAAGTCTGCACGCGAAACAGTAATTTGGCTTGAATTTATTTCTATACGAATTTTTATTCTTATAGAAATAAATATATTATTGTTAGAAATTATGTTAAAAAAATATTTTTAAACCTTAATAGCAATCAGAGAAAACATTTCATCGCAGTGGAATTGATGGCATTGGAAAGATCATTTTCTGGTCTTTAAAATGGCATAAAAATAATTGTCTAATAAATATTTTAGAAGTTATTGGCAACAAACGTCTAAGCATTAGGCTTAAAAGCAGCTGATTTTTGTTATTTAATTAAATATCTTAAGAACTAATTAACTCTGAAAGTTGAAAATAGCACCTTTGACCTAGAAATATGCTCTAGAATGTTGTGTGTAAATTTCATGTCGCTACCGTTCACTGTTTAGGAGGAGTTCTTGTGACTGAACTACAAACAGACAAATACATGTAATTTCTGCCTTATTTTATAGATATTTATAAAGATAAGCAAAATTTTCAGAAATAAAGGTAAATTAGTTCAAAGTCTAACCATTGCCTAGCAACGGAGTAGTTATAAATTTGTGTTATTTCAAAATCATCTGCACGTAATTAAAAGTTATTAAACTTTAAACAAATTAATAAAAATTGAAGGAAAAATGTCACAAATAAAATTGGTATCATTGAGAAGGTAAAATTTTGAACTTTAAGATGGTATGAAAATATTGTTTATAGGACAATTTGTTCCGAAGTTACAGCAGAAAAAGTGATCACGTGATAGTTCATTTAAAAAATTATTCCACATATTTTTGCATTCCTGAAGGATCATGTGACAGTTGATAGAAAAATAAAATAATCTTCATCGCGAAGTCAATGGGCTTTCTTTGTTAATTATTTAATTTTAATCTGTAGTCAAAAATAATTAATTTAACGTGATTTCACCTACCCTATGTCCGTTCCTGGGTTTCAAGCTACAACTCTGCCAATTTTCATCCAAATCGTTTTGGTAGTTTTGCCGTGAAAGCATAACAAACTGATAGACAGACACACTTTCACATTTATTATATTATTAAGGATTTATTTCATCTTTCTATGTTTATAAAATCCTCAATTATGAACAATCGTTAAAAAGTAATCTTTCTTTTTTTTGGAAATTTCAGAATATTTTATTCTCTCTGTTCACATGCAGTTGACTTTATTTACATGTATTTCATTAATTGTTTATCGGTACAGCATTGCTATGTATATTTATTAAACAACAGTAAGTTTTCTGCCAAATCTCACTGCTTGTGTTATATAGTACTTACGATAAGTTGTTTTAAGACTGGTACAATTATGAAAAACTGTTCCTCAAGTTTGTTCTGTAATCAATAATCATATATCAATATATATAATATCACAAATTTCGTTGGACATGCAAAGGCATGTTTATTTAATTACACTATTAAATGAAAGTGAAATCTAATTTATTCCAGGATCATCATTTCACTGGAAAGAGTGATCAGGTAATATTACATCTTAGATGATATTTAAAATGTCCCACTTCATCACCATGTTTGGAAACGATGCTACAAACACATAATCACTGAAGCATATATCATACGGACAGCTTATCGTGGTCTGTTTCCATGGGTACGAGGGTAATGCCACTCGCCAAAAAAGTTTGTAACACGTGACACAACTGGTCAGACAGACTTTCAGTATTGTAGAAGGCGAACTACATCAAAGTCGCACCCGATTGGTTTGAATTTTCACTACTGCTGACAATTTTCTTTCACCGTCGTGTGCAATTTCAAGCCCGTTGAATACAGTCCACAATTTCCATCATCTTGTCTGACTGGTCACGTGCTGCAAACTTTTTTGGCATACATAATACAAACTGCCATTAAAAGTGACACAGGACAGTAATATTACCTGTAATGTTTAATCTGTCAGAGATCTGTTAAAATTAGATGAGGTTTAAATAATCATACTCAGTTTTCATAAGTTGAAAAAATGTGTCAAATAGTGTAAAGGCATTGGCGAGAAAGGACACTGTTATGGTCATTCAACATTGAGTTTGCATTTTTTTTTTTACAATTTTCTTCAGAGTTTATTAATTAGTCTGGTTAGTTAATTGCAGACTGATTCTTTAAACTGGTCTTTCCTCATTTTCATTGTTGTCTTCTTATCTTACAACTGGATTAGGGCTTTTTCTCAATTATTTTGAGATTTGGTTTGTAAACTGGAATCAAGTTCACCTTTATATTGCGTTCTAAAGAAGTGATGGGTAACAGGGTTCGTACGCGTCCTTAAAAGTTCTTACTTTTACATTTAGTCCTTAAATGTCCTGACAAATCCTTATTTTTATGCCCCATTTTTAAAAAAGTCCTTGAAAGTCCTCACTTTTTGCCACCTCAGCTAGAGCAAAATACATGCAGTATTTAGAAAGTGAAAGATCCAAAGTAAAGACTGAAACAAAACAACTGGAACGAAAAGCTCTAGGAGGAAATAGATTTTTTTTAAAACAAAAGAAAATGTTCCAAACCAAATGGGAAAGCAAATGATTTAGCTAATGAGGCTGAAAAGTCAAAGGACATAAATTTATTTATTCAATTGCATGAACTGAGAAAAACAATTATTGAAAAGAAATTAAAATAAATACCTTGGATGTAAAATTGAATGAAAAAAGTTTGGAATTAAAAGATATTTAATTGGATTACCAGTTTCATGGTTTTTTTTATCAATTTCCTAACTCATATTTTTAAGAATTTTTTTGTGTTAAATTTGTAATGTATCTTCTATCTATGTTTTATATTATAATTTATCATCTAATAGGTTGAATTTGTAAAAATGAGACATTTTATTTAAAAATGCGTGCGACAATTCATTAAGTTTATTCAATTTAGAGGTCCTTATTTTTTGGTTTTGAAAGTCCTTGATTTTCTTTTAAGGAAATGTGTATGAACCCTGGGTAAATTATGGCCCTTGCGCCAGATGCAGCTCAGAGGTTATGTCTGCCCTGCTGCAAATCATAGTATAATACTTGAACTCTTAAATGGTCTGTGTTGTCTTAAAGCAACTTACCCAATTTTGTTTTCTAAAGTACTGAAAGTAAGAATGAAGCCATAATGCATGTTGTTGCCAATAGAATACATACTGAAAATGTTACTAAATCAATTTACAACATATAGATGGCATCCTGAGTTCTGATGACAAAATGGAAATTTGTTTTTCACTTGTGGCTGCATCTTTTTTGCTTTGTTTATAGGCTTGAAAGCACTCTATTTTATTCTACAATGTTGAAGAAATTCCTTGTCCTTATTATTAGTTCTTAAAATTGATCTGTGTTTAATATTATAGTATTTTATCAAGGGAATTTTTTTCTCAACTACAGCCCATTGTTGCCAATTGGTAGCAAACTGTTTTTTATTCGTAAACCATACTAAAACAAAATAGGATTTTTTAAGCATTTTTTCCCATGTTTTATATAAGAAATGAAAGCTAAAAAACATTCTAAAATCAATTTTTTAAAAATTAGGTGTTTACGGGTTAAGATAAAAGTATAATCATTGCATGATTCAAGCTGGATTTCTGTGAACTTTTAGAAATACTTTCACAGCTTCATTCATTGCATTAGGATGAAAGAATTCTTAAAATATATTTTTTGAGTTTTTTAATAATTTATATTGCCTTACTATTATCTTATTCTTTTTTTGTTACCCACTCCTAAAAATATCTTAATGGGGTCGAAGAAAGCTCGAACATCATCTTACAACTTTAACTGACAAAGAACCATTCAAGTGTTTTGTAGAAGGCACTGTAAAATCAGGAAAAAGTTACCAGTATCAGCTGTGCCTATTTTAGACAATCATTCACAACTTTTAAAGAAAATTCAATTATCATGTCAAATGAATTTTTTATTGAACAAAGACAATAATATAAAATTTAAAATATGTAAATAAAAATTAAAATGTTAAATATTATGACTTGCAGTGTGGCAATATGGCCACAGGAGATACAACTACAGATGTTGTAGAACAATCTACATCATCATTCCGAAAGTAACAAATCCAGTGCCATAGACAGAACGCCGCCTCATGTCCCCATGCCTGATACCATTATAGCATCCATACTGGTTGGATGGACATGGGACAAAAAAAAGATGCCAACAGCACGCGATGTTCCCAGGTGGTCACCCTCCCAAATACTGACCGCACCTGATGCTGCTTAACTGCGGTGATCGGACGAGAACCGGTGCTTTCAGCATGGTATGGCCGTTGGCAAAAATATTTAGGGTTCGACCGGGATTTGAACCCCGGACCTCTCAGACAAGGGAATCAATCCTCTTTGCAACAGAACATGGTCCCTTCCCCAGCTACCTCCGCAGGCTCAACCTCCATCATTCCGATCGTTGTGCCTGTGGAGAAGTTGGTACACCATTTCACTACTCAATGACCTGCCATCTGACAGCATCATATCACTTTACTAAACCAAGTGAAAACCTAACTTTTATCTGGTGGGGAAATATTCTTAGCAGCAAGCTTTCAAGACTCAAAATCATCAACTTGGTCTCTTTCTTAACCCTCTGAAGCCCACAGTGCTTTGAAATCTAGTTCTTATAAAACCCAGACCGGCTGAGGTCAGAGATGAACGAAGGTAAACATTTCCCTCCCCCATCTAAATAGCAAGTGGTCATTTGAGTCTTGGGAGATTCTTTTATCGTCACGTTCCTAACATCCAAACCCTTGTTGACTGTATAGGGATTGTTTACAAATTGTGATAACTAACAGGCATTATAGCAAGAATTTTTAACACTAAGTAAGCAGAGAGCTTAAAGTAAATTGAGCATCTTCCTCGAACAATTACTCGAGACATCAATCAAGAGTGACAGTGGGAGGGGAAGCAACCATTGTTAAAAAGATAAGATTGCTCCCCACCGTTTACCGACCATTTTCAAAAAGGGGAAAGAAATAAGCATACGACATTTTGGCCACTGGGCCGTTTGCATGACGGGCCATATTAGAAGTCAGAGGGTTAATAGAAAATGACTTGATAAAATCTGAATATGAACAAAATAATACATCTGGCGTAGACTCCTTCTCGGATTCAGAAACTTTTTCTCCTTCAACAAGACAAACAAGGTCTCAAACCTCCATCATTGAGCAAGAATAAATGAACAATTTTTTAAAAAAAACTTTTTCATTTTGTTTCTTATAAAGGGACAGTTTTTAATTTTAGCATCGTAATATGTTCTCACAATCCTTTTATAAATAACAATTTAGTAAACAATTGCAGCAACAGCCTCAAGTTCTGTTGGGAGGCTGCAACTGTTATCCAACAATGTATTGCATGTGTTTTTAGTTATACAAGTTTGTAAAAAAATTTTTAAAAGCCTTTCTCTCGATAAAAGTTCACGTATACTTACCCAACTGACAAGGAGTCATCCTGGCTCCAAGGTCGGAGGTATGGCCCTTGGCGATACATAACTGATTCCAAATTTTTGTTACTCCTCACTCCTCAAAGGTCTTTGAAGGTAGATAAAAATGTTTGAGACCATTTCCAATTGATTTCAAGGTACTTCTGTGTTGTAGCTGCCACTGAGCTTACTTGGCAGCCTTCGGATTACACCAAGATTGCAGCTATGTGCTAGCGAAGCTACTAAGTTCCAGCTTCCGGTGCACACTTCAGATGTCGCAGACATTGTGAACACAATTTCTTCTGCTTCATTTGTGTAATTAAAAGAAGCAGATCTATTAATTTCATTCAATGTGTTAGGTTTTGGCTCCTGCGGCTAGCGAAGACGTAGGATGTTTTTTCAGTTAAAAAAAATCTTCCCAGTGCCCACTTAGCAGCCTCTTAAGAAGGAATAATTTTAAAAAGCCAATGAGAATTTAAGAACAAAAGCAATGTGTAAAAACACAAGCAAAACAGCGACATGTTGCTAATATAAGAACTTGTGCTGTTTTTATAGGACTGCAAATGTTTTGGCGAGATTTTACCATCATCTTGGCGATATATTTCGGTTGTTTGGCGATTTAATACTGGGGGCCGTTATAACACAGAAGTACCAATTTCAAGAATGAATATAAAATATTCTCAAGGTATCTGAGAGATCTGCTATGCCTACTCGATACAGCACTTGGTAGTGACCATAAGCAAAAATAAGACATTCTGCTGCTGTACCACATGTAAAGCACATATCACATGGAGAGCCATGATGTTCGTAGGCGCAAGTGCAATGCCACTCACTAAAAAAGTTTGTAGCATGTGACTGGCCAGACCACAGAGAACAAAATAAAGGAAATCATGGACTGTATTCAACCAGCTTGAAAATACACATGATGGTGGCAGTAAATCTTCAGCAGTGCAAATTCAAACCAATTGCTTGCGACTTTGATGGTGACTTAGTTTTCCAGCGATGATCGAAATCCTGTCTGACCGGTTTTCTCAGTGCGTCACCTGCTACAAACTTTTTTAGTGATTGATTTTAGTGATTAACATTGCACCCACGAACACAGAACACGATAGCTCTCCGTGTGATATGTGCTTAAGGAAAATAAAATTAGGCATAATGGTTATCTATTTTTTCTATTGAAGAAGGATTTAGTTAGCTTTGTAATGAAGTCTCAGATTATACTGAAGTTTTGAAATCTTTTCTAATGTTTGTATTCTTTCACACCAGGGTATTTTCACACATTCGGCCAAGTGTAACTAGTATACTACTTAATGTTTCATGCTGTTAAATAAAAGGGCATCAAGTCTTGATTTGTACAGAATTTATAGTAACTGAAGGAACATTGTGATTGGTATTGCTATTGTATAAATGAGTTGTAAACTGTAATTTAATGAGTTCAAAAGATGTTTAATATGTGAAAAATAAAGAATATTTTTCTTGAATTAAACTAATTTAGTAATTTTTGAACACCTTTCTATAAATGTATGTTAAAAATTAGCTTCTCTTTGGTTTTGCCCGATAATTATTGGAAGAAAAATCTTTGAAAAAGAATAAATAATAATAATGTACAGATTTTTACCCAATCTATCCAAAGGAATGTATCCATAGAACAAACACCATACATGCCAACTGCTACAGATTCTCCGTAATTATTATGGATTTTATCGAAAATGTTCGCAAACTACGGAACTATGAAAAAGATTAAAATTTCTACAGAAATGAGTTTTATCCGTCTTGTATTTTTTATTCAGATAAGATATTTTTCTTAAAAATGGAGAATTTTGTTTACTTAAAATATGATGAAATATATAAGGTGCGCCCAAATAAAAAGGAGACATTTGCTGTATCGGCGTTGTATCAAATCCCAGTGAGTTAATGTGCTGGCCAATAGATGCCGTGGTGGTATTCCCACTTGCACCTGCATAGTTAACGGCTTCACATCAATATCCTCATTTCTGGAGAGTTGTTTCCACAGTTTGTTGCATAATGGATTCCTCCAGATCAGCACAAAGAGCAGTTATCCAATTTCTTTGCACAGAAGGGGAGCATGCTTCACAAATTTATTGCAGGATAAAAGAGGTATATGGAGAGCAGTGTCTCGCACAGTGCACCATATTCCGGTGGTGTCAGTGTTATGAGGCGGGACGTGTAAACATCAAGGACTTGCCACGCCCTGGGCAGCCGCATGTTGTAACCAACAATGCCACGATTTTGGATGTGGATGAGCTCATACGGCAGAATCATCAGATCAACACATGTGAAATTGTTTTTGAACTGTCAATAAGCAAAGGAACTGTGCATCACATAATCCACAAAAAGCTTGGATATGGCAAAGTTTGTGCACAGTGGGTGCTCAAAGCTCTCAAATGGGATAGTGCTTATCCAGGACAACGCTAGGCCACATGTGGCCAAGAAGATCCTCAATCTCCTTGAAAAATTTCGATGGGAGGTCCTGCAACATCCTCCTTACAGCCCTGATATCTCCCCATGTGACTCCCATATCTTCGGCCCCTTAAAAAAAATCTCTGAAAGGTCAGAGGTTCACCTGTGACAAGGAAGTACAGGACACCGTGGAAAACTGGATCCATCAGGAACCCAGGAGTTTCTACACTAAAGCCATCCACTCCCTTCCTATGCACTGGGATCAGTGTATCAATGTCAATGGCGATTATTTACAGATGTACTGTTCCACATGAACTGTAATTAGAATATTATTATTAAAATTTCTTTACATATAACTGTAGTCTTCTTCTCATTTGGCCACACCTTATATAAATGATCATAAATTCAAAATTTTAACACAAGTCTGTTTCCGTGTGTGCATGCGTGCGTGCATCTGCCACCCCATAGACCTGCTATGGAGAGTCACCATTCCAATGTTGGCATGTATGACATACACAGATTTCTTCACTATTCTGTGAAGCACAAAATGTTCCATATTGTGTTGGTTATGCAAGAACCCAAGAGTAATGCAAGAAATTTGAGGGAGGAACTCTCACTGGTTCTCATGAATTCCTCCAAAACAGACCTTCAATTTATTCAAAATTCAGTTTAATTATGATAGTATTGATTGTATTAATTAATTTAAGTTATAAAACTTTCATTTATTTTTTCAATTGTTTATTTGATACTTTTCCATTAGCCGGGCGCAAATCTCGGCAATTGTGAACAGCCAAGTTGCCGAAGCGATCTTCCGTTAGCCGGTCGCAAATGTCGCCAATTGTGAACCAAACGCGAGCCAAGTCGCCAAGAGTATGGTTGTAAGAAATTTGGCAGAATTCTACATTATTTGGTGATTTTTCACTCCCCCGGCTAACGGAAAAGTACCGTTTATTTAATAGTTATTCCAAATATGTGTGCATATTTTTGGAAAACCCTGTGTAATTTTTGGACCGTAAAGATATTTGTCATGATTGTTTACTAAATGTAAGCTTGGTCTGCTTTTTGTACGATTGTCTTAAATTAGTCCTAAACATGTAGATCTGTACTCCCCCAAACATATTCAACTGTGTTTATATGTATGTTCGCATGCAAGTCTTAAATAGCACTTCATCAAAGAGATGTGATGTTGTGTTATTTAACTGCTGAAGGACCAACTTATTTTGAAATGGAAGGTATTTAGGATGAGCTAATTCAGGTTATGTCTTTAAAGAGTAATGTATCTCCCCTTAAGCTTTTTGCATTTGTTTACAAAACTTCAAGTTGCAAAAGTAAATGGTCTAAAATTTTGGTTCATTTGCCCAGGTGTATTGTTTAGAACAATTTATTTAATTATTAATTTAATTATTTTAACAATTAATTTTTAATTTATTGAACTATTGATCATAGAGAGATAAATTTTATATCAATCGGTAGAAAATTGTATTTCACTATTTTAGAGCTGTTAAATTTGAGATTAGAACGACAATTACTCTTTTAAATTTTAAATGACTGAAATTTAGATTCTCTAACAATGTAATAATGCTGTTTAACGTCTCACGGTTCTATGGTGTTAGTTTTATTGTTGGTGACGTCAGAGCGTCACTGAGAGATCTGGGATATTATATTAGTAATATGTGTTACAAATTGTAATGCATTTTGCTGAGTTATGCTACTTCTGAATAATATTCAAATATATTTACTGGGAAATATATGAAAATTGAATAGTCTAAAAAGTTTTTCACCAGTTTTGTTTTGAACTTTGACTTGACTTGAATTTGTGTTATATGATTTGAAACAATAAAAGCTATTATTCCCTACTTCCAATTAGATGTTTGAACTTTGTTTTATGAAACTAATTTTGCAAATAAGAATATTTACATTAATAGTACTTAATTTAAAATAATTTAAAAAAAGGACAGATGAGCTTAATTTTCATAAGCTAGCATTTCATTCCTTAATAAAGATATATTTGCTGTGATTTTGTTTATAATTTCTCTTTCCATTCTAAGAAGTCTTTACTGTAATCAATGCTCCATCACAGTGCGTGTATTGTTTGCTAGTTTGATCATGTAAAACAAATTATCTATAAATTACTTTTTACCACAAAAAGCTTTAATGAAATTTTCTTTTATTTGCTCTGTGTTTTAAGATTGCTATTGATTTATGGATTGCACTTTTGTATTTCAGGCAAATGTACGACTCACCAAAACTCTGAGTGACGTTTTAAACTTGTTCATATATCCTATAAGGCACAGTGGTAATATCTCGCAAGATTCCACATGCCTTTCTGCTAGAATAAAGCCCAAACAGCAAAGGGTAAGACTATTTTCTTGTACTGAATGAAATATTTCTTATACTAAGTGAAAAAAAAATTTCTGATTAATAAATTTAGCTTATATTTCTGTAGTAAAAACTGGAACTTTATATTTCATTTTCCAATTTTTTTTATAGAGTAATTTTTAAAAAGGATCCAAAATAGAAAGGGAAGCAACTTATATTTCTCATTATACTCTTTTACCATTTTGTTTCAAAATTACTTTCTTTATATTCCAGCTTCCCATCAGCTCAAATAGAAACTTTTAGTGAATAGAAACACTATCAGCTATTCAATGAATAAATGAGGAGCAAACATTCAAACCATGCTTTCTCCTTCGGATACAATTTTTCAGGAAACAGGAAACAAGCTCTGCAGGAAGCACTTTTTGATTGAAACCTCAATTTTCTAAGTAGGTTTATAATGGGATAAAACTTGTTTCAGTTGAAAATAATAGTATAAATTTGTACTATTTAATGTTGAGTTCAAAGAAAAATCACTAACTCATTTTTTTCTGTTTTTGGAGAAAACACGGTTTGAATGTTTGCTCCTCAAATATGATTCCACTGTTTTTAATGAATGTCTGTGGAGCACTACTTGCATAGAACTGAATCTGGAAACACTTGTATTTGAAAGGCTTGACAGCAATCTTTTAATAATTAGTATCTGGCATCTGTTAAAAGTGCAAAAATAAAAAATATTTTTTAGTTCATAAAAGTTCGACCAGTCTCTCTTTCTTGCCAACTATTTTTTATAATTTTCTATTAAAATATTTGTGATATTTCAGAGATTATAAAATATATTAAATTAATGTTTAATAATGAAATTCCAACAACTTAAAATGAATGAGGGTATCTTTTCTTCCTTTAATTATTTCTTGAACTCAAAATCAACTGAAATGGCAGCTAAGAGATGAAGGATTTGTGGGGTCGCTAAATGTTCAATAATATTTCATCACTCTTTCGATTTATATATGGATGATTAATTTTAGTTATTGAATAGTTTTGTAATAACAATTTCCTTAATTTGTATTGCCAGTTTTTATCAACTATTAAAGCAACCTCTGATTTTGTTTTTTCTTTTGTATGCTCTTAATTATTTTGAAAAGAATATAGTATAGTAATATTCAAAAGCTAGTGAATGAAATTGCATAGAATAATGCTACTTTGTAAAAGTATAGTTCAAGTGTAAATTAGAGCCTAAAGTTAATAGTCCAGATATGTCTCGCTTATTTAGTAATAGTTCAAGTGTAAATTAGAGCCAAAAGTTAATAGTCCAGATATGTCTCACTTATTTAGTCATAGTTCAAGTGTAAATTAGAGCCTAAAGTTAATAGTCCAGATATGTCTCGCTTATTTAGTTCAAATTGGATTTTTCATTTAAACTATATGTCAAAGAATTTTTTTAAGTTTACTTAAAATTTTAATGTATTTTATCTTTTCAGTTTTGAAATCATTTAACAAAATGTTTTGCATTTACATCAGAGGAAGGTTAATTATGAAATTCAATTTTGTATTCAAATCTGAAATATTCAGTCTACCTTCAAACTTTTCATTATAACGACTTATAAAATATGCTTTATTTTATTGCAATAATTGAATTTGTCCATAATAGGGAGCAAATTCAGTCAATCAAACATCAAATAAACAACAAAGCTTATGCTATAAGCAAAGCCTCTGATGCTTATCATATTGTGAACTGCAAGCCTAGCTTACCTGTAACTGTAATGTAGTTTATGTTCGAATTTCTATGCTTGTAACTTGTATGTTGTTTGCATCTAAATAAATGTCTGGTGTTCCAAAGTTACCTATAGTAATTTAACACCTCCTTATACACATGGAAATAACATGAGTTGAAATATTTAAAAAAAAAAAATTAAATGCACGATTGTGATACATATCAGACATTGCTAAGTTGATGCTTGCAATATGTTAACTGTTACTTCAGCTACAGCTCATGTCATGTGTTGGTATTACTCAATTTTTCATTTTTTTAAAAATAAAGTATCTTAAATATTTATGAAAAATTTTCATCTTGGATGCTTGTTTAAAGTTTAGTCTTCTATCTAAGAAACTGCATTTTAAAATACAGATATTTATAGTCAGAAGCAGCCTCAAGTAACTTCACCATCCGAGCGAGGCAACAATTTGGCGTTCCTTCCCAACCAACGTATTTATTTAAATTCTATAATGCCTGTATTCAAAAATGGTGCATAAACTTTTACTTACAAATATGCATGTTGTACTGCAAATATGACTTAATAATATTTTGGGGAGAATTTTTAAATTTCGGCTATATTTATGATTATATAATGGTCTTACTGAAACTAAAATACTATATATATTTAACACATTTTAAAAATATGACTTTATATTTCGAGTCTATTAAAACATTTTTTCTCTTCACATTCCCGCTTTGGCCTCACAGGCAGTTGCCCAAACCTTGGTCCACCTCTCTTTATAGTTGTACTTCTAATTACTCTTAAACTAAAATATGGCCTAGCATTTGGTTAGGCTTAATATTTATAAATTTTATAAAAAGTGATAAGTTTGCACTGTAATAAAAAGAGAGAAATCTGCCCCTTATATCCATTGAACCCAGTGAAAGAATAAAAAATAATCATATTGTGTCAAAGTTTTTTAGGTAATCTTAACACATTTACAGGTGGAACTGGAATTTGGTATTGACATCAATGCAGGCAACTATGATACCAGCAGAGGTGAACAGATAGCTTATAATGTTGATGGCCAAAGCTCAAACGGGGAATGCTATTTTAACAGGTAAATTCTCAACCTTTTCTGTAATATGGTATACTAAAGGTACCTTCCTTTGTCAAATATCATGCCTTTAAAATGATTTGTTCCTTATGATTTTCTGCTTAGTTTCAAAATATTGAGTTCTTTTTATTGCAATAGTTAATCAGTCATATACATCAAAACTTTAATAATCAAATATTGTTATGGATACTTTTAGGGCATCCTGTAACATATAAAAACTGAATCGTGTTTTAAGGTGATAGGGATCTAAATATTTAATTTCCAATTTGTTTAAATACTATGCCATGTATTTAACATGTTCACACTAGCATGACCCACTGGTGGGCTTCACTTGAATAATGCATATTTAACAGCCAGCGTGAATGTGTTAAGAAATGAAATAAATATAACATATATTTCATATCCAATTTTTTTATTTTCTTGTATGCAAATTATAAATGGAGAATATAGTGTTATCAATTTGTTCTCAAACTTTTTGTCAATTTTGTTATTTGTTTCTGATTTTAAAAGATGTATTATGTCTGTGTATCTGTCTTAAAAAATTATTATTGCAACATAGAAAGAAAGTGTTTTGTATTCTTAAAAATTAATTATTGATTTCAAAGCATTTCTAGTTTTGAGAGCTGTCGATTTTGTAAATGATATTTTGATTTTTTTTGTTGTAGCTTTTCTGTTCTCCTGGCCGAGAATTCTAACATGTCTTTTTATTTTTTTCTCTTAGAACCATGAAATTTTTAGTAACTTTAGGTGTTGGAATAGAATTTGAATTCATTCTTTATCATAATTCTCTCTTGAATACTTAGATTCAAAATTGCCTTTAGAAAGTGCTTTTTTTAGTATAGGATTAAAAAATATTACAGGATATGATCAATATTTTAGAATATAAACAAAATAATTTGTATTTAAATTATTCGAATAATAACTGAAAATAAAAATAATGCTTAGATAAAAATGACCTATGTATACAAGTATTTCTAAAGCTGTATTGTATCTTGAAAACATTGCTATATGAACATTACTTAAGAAATATTTGATGAAAACTAGTAATTCATATTATTGAATTTATAAATGAAGAAGAGCACTAACTGATTATTTTTAATTTCCAATTGTGTATTCCAAAGTCATTGCCACGAAATGTATGTTAAAAGTGTTCTTAAATGTTTATTGACATATTACCTTAAACATTGCCACCTCATTTTTTCGATCAATATACCAAATTTTTTTTTCAATTTGTTATATGTAACATGATTTTTATACCTTTTAATTGTTATGTTTACTCCCTGTAAAAGTAAGACTCTTCATCTGAAATTGATTAATTAGTGCTTTTGCCGTATTGGATTTTATTTATATCATTTCAGTGGCATCATGGATAAGAAATTGCTTGTTGGAACAAAAGTTCTGGATTCAGACCTCAATTATGCCCTTGGTTTTATGAGAAAAGGTAGTTTTTTTTCAACTATTCTTCAGCGATGAATTTGATAATAGATAATTTCTTACTTGTTATTTTTGCTCTTACTCTTTTTTTTGAATTTTTGATTTGTTTCTGAAACCTCTTTTACTATTCATGAAAATTTGTATTTCAAATAATATTTGGTAAAATTAACAGTGAATGATTACTTAACATACATAATCTTTTCCAAGATAATTTTTGAATTTTACTTTTTCCATTTTTGAGATAATGCATATTGTCAACATTTCAATTGTGTTTGCTGTATGGTGGACCGATAAAAGTCAATTTTTTTCGTGTTACTATACAGCGGGAAAATTTGTAAATTGGTAAGGAATTAAATGATGAAAAAATTTAATTGATTGATATCTGTGTCTTGAATGGGCCTAAAAAGTGTCGAATTTAGGCTGATTTTTTCATTAATTTTTCAAATTTCTCTTAATCTATTTATTATAGCATTAGGTGTCAAGTACTCAACTTCTTTAGAGTAATAAATTTTGTTTTATAAAAATTGGTCTATAACTTCCTGTCACAGATTCCTTTCAAAGTTGTGAAAATTATGCATGTCATCGTAATCTTTACACATCATTTTGTCGATTGAATGCAGTATGTGCATAGCAAAAGTCAAATAAAAATAGAGTACTAAAACATCACCTAGAAAATTTTTAAGTAATAAAAGAAAAATAAAAACACACCAAGGGGCGAGCCTCATGAAGTTCCCAGGCCAGATTCTATTCTTATTTTTTCTGTCATTTTGTTACTTAAGTTCAGATTGTTTTATTTTTGTTGAATGCATAGCAAGAGGTTATTTAGGTCTAAAAAATATCGAATTTATTTTTTTTCTTTGTTTAGGGTAACACTTACAAAACTTAGGGATGAGATTCTTTCACTTTTTGGAGGATTTCCGCTTTTTTGTTATTTTGGAGAAATTTCGATTTTCAAATATATATATATATATATCCATTTTTTTTCTTCTTTTTTTTGCCGCAAAAATTTACTTTTTCTTCCGAAAATTCCGCTTTTGCACAAAGAAAAGAAACCTTTCTATCTTCCATTTTTGAAAGAAAATTCTGGTAATAGTTAATAATAGTTAAATACTCTTTTTTTTATATGTACTTAATTCTAAATAATTAAGTTATTAATTATTATAGTGCAATATTTTCATCATGTTGCATGTTCTGATGTTTTACTTCTTAAAACATCCTTCGCGTATAAATAATGGTACAAATTTTTTGCTCGCGTATGATTTCAGTTTTTTTGCTTTTTTGCCAATCTCATCCCTGAAAACTAAGCTCCAAACACTAGAATATTATTTATTAGTTCAGAACGTATGCGAAGAATACAGAAAGTAACAAAAATTAGCCCATCTTTTAAAAAAGACTTCCGCTACCAGCATATCAAACTAGTGGAATAAAGATATCAAGGGGGATAGGATACATATATGGTGGCAGATTACTGCTAGGGACTCCAATGCTAAACTTCCACTGTACGTAAGAGTACATCTTCTAAAAACTTTTTCATGAAGTAACTGAATCAGCATATTTAATTTTCATTTTATTGGACTTAATATAATATCATCATGTAGTTTTACCATGCCATTAGGATTCATCTATTTATTTGTTGAAATTCATTCATTGATATTGTTTTAAATTTTATTCTTTAATTTATATTTGACATAGATTTTATGTGATTGCTGTGATTTATATATTGATTACTCTTCAGGATTAAGTTGATTTATTGCATTGATTTAATTTTTATTATTGATTTGTATTTCAGACAGAATTTCAATGTGATTTGAGTGGTGCTTGCATATTACTATTGAAATATAGTTTTCATTTTATCTCAAAAACTAGAGCCAATCTGACAAAAAGAATGTTGCTTTGGAATTAGTACCACAAATTACCTTAAAACCACTAGAATATCATTGGCAAAAAAATCAGTGTTGACCACAGTTATTTTTATATATAAAAGGCAAATACCATGACTCACTCACTCACTCATGGCAAAATCTCCCAAATCGGGAGGCCTAGAAACTTGAAATTTGGCAGGTGGTTGCTTTTCGGGTGGTAGGTGCTCACTAAGAAAGAATTTTCCAACATTTTAATTAGAATGTTAATTAATTAAATTTACCTTAAATTTTAACATTTTTCCGCAATTACTTCAGAGCATATTGTTACAAGAAAACCATTTTAAAACCACCTTAAAGTTTAAAAAAAAGCTTTTCAATGGCACCAATTTTGTTTCTATGTGGCGTTCTGTTTAATTTTAATTAATTTTTGAAAATGTTTTCAAACACAATTTCCAGGGGAGAAAAGGTATTGTTTACAGTTCCTCAAGGTCACAAGAAATGGAAAGGGAGGGGAGGCTTTTGCTACAGGTTTACGATCTAGGAGAGAAATGCTGCCCATTCATAGTTCGCACCAGTGGAGGCGAGTCCCTGGGGCGAGGAGAGTTACCCCCTCTTTTTATTGAAAGATTAACTTTTTTATTTCATTGTAGCTGCCTGAAACTAGGAATTGCAAAAAAGCAATAGAGTTTGAGAAAACTCACTAATTTTTAAATTTTATTCTCTACCCCCTATACTCCCGGGTCTTTTAGATGTCAATAAATGTTTTGCCGCCTCACTTTTTCCACCCAATCTGGCACCCACTGGTTCACACGGGGCGTCCAGCATGCTCCACTTTTGCTATTATATTCAGCGTTAATCATTCTACTGAAGATTGATAGATGAATTGAGTGAGATATATTTGAAACGCACTTTTTATGTTTTGTTAGCTGTGATACATCATACAGAATTGTATCCCTGGCAGTTTAAAATTTACGTCTTATTTATTTTACTATCTGTGAAATAAAATATTCACTTTTTTTTAAAATCAATCTTTCCTGTTTTGTCGCAGGCGAAAGCACGATGGGGAATACTATAATTAATATAAAATACAAAATAAAAACTAATTTAAACAGGCGAACCAGCTGGTCGCCGAAGGCGGCTAGTTATTACATATACAGTAAAGCACCGTTTATACATCTTTCAAGGGACTGATGTAAAACAGCATATAATTAAAGGACATATAATCAGAATTTTAATACACATTTTGATTATTACAAATTTAATGCTACTTATGCCAATTCAATTAAATGTAATAATTTTAAAATTTTGTTCAGATAGAACGGGTTTGTTACTTCATAATATTGGAAACATTAATTAAATTTTAAAATTAAACATTTATCATAAAAGTGAAAAAATTGAAACTTCTTTGCATATCTAGAGTGC
This sequence comes from Araneus ventricosus, assembly GCA_013235015.1. Taxonomy (NCBI): domain Eukaryota; kingdom Metazoa; phylum Arthropoda; class Arachnida; order Araneae; family Araneidae; genus Araneus; species Araneus ventricosus. The sequence continues at coordinate 24,495 of BGPR01010648.1, forward strand.
TAATCATACATGTAGACGTTTAATTAAAAATATCTTTAATCATCATCTGACGAGCTGACTGTCTGTGAGTATTTACAGCAGGGGTCTTTAACCGTTTTGTACCTACTGCCCACCTGTTAGTAGTAAAATTTTCTAACTGCCCACCTGTTAGTAGTAAAATTTTCTAACTGCCCACCTGTTAGTAGTAAAATTTTCTAACTGCCCACAGGTTCCACAATAATGGAGATTTATAAAGTAGAGAAGTAACTTTACTTTATAAAATTTATAAAGCAGAGCTACAGCAAGTTAAAGCATATAATAATAATTACTTACCAAGTACTGTATGTCAGATTTTCGCTAAGTTTGGCAGAATAAATCTTTATAAAACAACTTACTATAGCTAAATCTATCTTTTTGGTTGCTCTGCTACCACCCACCATGAAAGCTGGAACACCCAGTAGTGGACCACTAAGGACCAGGTTGACGGCCACTGATTTACAACAGGTAAACCTGGAGTTTACGGTGCCGGCCTGCTTCTTGGCACAATTTCATATGCCGTCGCCAAATACTGTTTTGGATGTGCAGTACGCTTTTTGTTGCTCTCTTGCGCATGCATCCCCTGAAAACGAGAGATTGAGCATGCAATGCCTGCGGCATTTCAAGTGTGTACCGGACAAATTTTTTAACTTAAAAAAACATCAGCGGCTTCGCTTTCAGCATAGCAGGAAACTAGTAGCTCCGCTTTTTCATTGAATGTTAGGAATCCACGTTTTTTAAAAAAATTCCGAAAACGAGAATTTCCGCACGCAATGCCTGCGGCAGTTGAAGCATGTACCGGGCAAATTTTTTAACTTAAAAAAACATCAGCGGCTTTGCTTTCAGCATAGCAGAATAATCGTAGCTTCGCTTATTCATTGAGAAATGAAACACACAGAATAACATACACGGTACTGAACCGATATTCCATCCGAAGAATTCGAATTTATCGACCAATTGCATCGAAGAGTTGAACAAAACAGTCCAATTGAAACGGGACGCAATGTAGCCTGATAAGCGAAACACTGATGAAAGGATCAATTTGTGCGCATGCACGCTTGTCACTCGTTAAAAACATCTAAACGCAACCACAATAAATGTTCTCTCATCGCCGTTTTTGGCGGCAAAGTATTTGGCGATCCTAAGAGGAACGAAGTAGGCGGGCACCGTGAACTCCAGGTTAACCTTACAACATTATGAATTGAATTATGCTCATTGAATGTTTTTTCACTAGTGTTTTGACCAACGAAAAAGGAAGGTGTAATAACTTTTCATGATCATTTAAATTAGCACCAGGTGATTTGTCTTCTATTAATTCACTAGAAGATGGGCTGTTAACTTGCCAACAATGTCTCAGATCTGATTGTCACAGATTTATTAACTAAAGTTGTATTAGAAAATTTCATGCACATTGGCAAAGTGTTTAGGAAATAAGAAAAAGCATGAAAAACAGAAATGATGAATCAATTGACACTAGTTTTAGGCGTTGAAGATGAGATAAAATTTTAATTTTTCCTGCAAAAGTAGGGGGCAGTCCCCCTCGCCTCCCAACTCGTTGCAATGAACTTATAGTCTCTTTCCTGCCACACGTTTTATACCATTTGGGGAGTCAGAACTCTGAGTAGCTAGATTGATTCTTTCTTGACCCTGTTTGAAACAGTAGTAACATATACCCCCAAAAAGAAATCCTAAGGAGTTAGATCTGGAGATTTTATCGGCCAAGTATTTCAATCATCTCGAGCAATTTGCCGATTTGGAAAGTGAGGGTGAAAGCTGTTCTGCTAACATTACATTGCTACCTTGCTGAAGATAATGTACCCTATGAAAGCATAGGCCATCATGTGCTGTCACTTAGGTGTTGCATAAATTTTAAGTAAATTAGCATTTATATTGCTATTTACACTGTTTATACGAAAAAATAATAAATAAAAATAAAGACACAATCCAGGTTCATGTTTGGACTATCCCAGCCTCATGATACATTGGCTTTTCTTGTATAGAAGTAATATTTTTAGATTAAAAAAAGGTTGTAGTTGCCTAATGGTAAGGTCTTGTCTTCAGGGCTGGAGGGTTCCAGGTTCAAAACCGGATTCTTCTGAATATTCACTCCACTGTTTATGTGGGCCTGATGCACAATAAATCTGAAGTCATGGGTCAAACATCCTTCCACTGGTGTGGTGCAGAAGTTTGGAGGGGGGTGGTCCTCATTGTCTGATCATGGTTCAAAATTAAGAGGTCCATCCCGAAATAGCCCTCATGTTGCCTCAAACTGGGACTTTGATATAACTAAACTAAACTTCAGATAGAAAAGCTGTGTCACTCCTAGTGTCAAACCTGCATATTAATTTGGCACAAGTAAACTCGTTAAAGATGAACACATATTGAATTATTGTTTATAGCATGTATAGCATTTCTTTAAGCAACTTACATTTAATAAAACGCATCCTTGTTCATTTGTTTATTTTTATTGTAATATTGAGCTGTAATTATTATTTTTTTGTGACTATTTTTTAAAATTGTTTCTCGCCGTTTCTCTTTCAGGTGAATTGCATCTAACATCATTGCACTCCATCATAGAAGTGAATCCTGGTTATATCCACATGGACAAGATTGATACTTCAACCAAAAAGAGTTTAAATGCTAGTAATTATTGTTCTTTCTCTTTCTGTCTCTAAAAAAAAAAAATCTTAGGTGATTTTAGCCCTCCTAGCAGTGGTGATGTCTTTTTAAGTTTTTCATGTTCAGTTCAAAAGTAGACAATTGGTATTTATTTGTATATTTTCTTAAGCATTCATCATTAAAGAACAGTAAAACTTCAATTAACCCTCGCTCGTTTGACCATCAGTTTCTGTTATCTGTCATCGTCTAATTGCATCTAATGTTATCGATTTGGGTTGTAAAAATTGGATAAAGATTTAAAAAAAAATCTAAATATCATACCAATCATGGGTATATGTTGTGAATTAATAATGAGTTTTAGGTTCCAGGTAATTATTTTAAAATCAAACATGGTGTTTGTAGTTATCCTGCAGTGCGAGATGAATGGAAACAACAATGAAAATATTTTATTTGTAGTTCTTGCAACTAATAGGAACATCTGACATTATTACATTTATTACTATTTTAGGGATTTAAGGAAGTGTAAAGAAATGTCATCTGGTTAGGAAAGGTTATTTATCAATGGAGATTAAAAAAAAAATATTGTATGCCTTATTGTATTAACATTTTTCAAACATACTTGGAACAAAATTGATATTGTATCATCAGACTAAAAAACTAGGCCTTCCATATTTAAAAAAAAAATATTTAATTTGACTATTTACATCATATTTAGTTAAAATATTCTTCAGTCAGACAAAAGTTTTTGAACTCTCTTAAAAAAAAAAAAAACTATTAATAACATCTTCATTCATTTTACCTTTTGTGTTGAGCAAAAGCATCTTCTTGAAATATTTGGCAAAACTGTCTTGAGCTCTAGTATGTTCAGAATATAGTCCATTAAATACAGTCTCAATTTTGTTACAATATATTATGTCATTAAGATCTTCATTTATCAAAATGACCGTGTCATAAGTTGAGTGATGTACTAATAGTGGTCATAGAAAGCTTTCCAATAGCACTCTACCACTCTATAAAGAACTCTTGCCTGTTTAATATATATTTTTCTATTGCTACGTTTACTTGGACACTTTTTTCAAAACCACCAATATAACCACCATCTTCTGGATAAGTAACATATGCAGTTGTGATATTTGTAAATTATATAAAAAAACATTTCATGCAATTTATATCCATTCTAAGCTTTATTTAGTTCATATTAACCCTTAAGTACATGATTTTTTATTCTGTTTCGAATATTATGCTCTGATGTTCTATGTTATTTCCTGCCAACTTAAGTAACAACCAGCACTAAAAGCATGTATTGGAGGGAAAGGTGCAATGCAATGATCCTTCTGAAAATTCTGAATGTAGCAGAAAAAAACATAGATTAGTTAATGGAAATTCCACCAAATGCCAACCCAACACAGTTTTTTTTATATGTTGCAGATATGCTACACTATGCATTTAAGGGTTAAATATCGAAAACATAACGATGTCACAAAAATATAATTTATTTATAAGAAAATTAATAAAATAAACAAATATCTTTGGCACGAGCAATGCATGAAAAAGTGTGATGGAATCAGAATGGCTATGCTGCAGGGTTTTTTTTGTGAATGTTGCCTGACAATGATGAAAAAAATGCTTTGAAAATGAGATGCTATTAACTTGTGTAATGTTCGTGTGTATTGATTGTAAATATTTCATGTGCTGTTGTGTAAGTCGAGAATAAATATGTCTTTTGGAAGGAAAGCACTACACTGCTTCATCTAATACATTACATTATAAGCAAAATTAGTTTTTAGCTTTTCCTTATCTTTTTACCATAGTACTTACTAAGATGGCTTAAGATTTGGAATCTGAAACTCTTTCTTTTTCAAGAATGATAAAATCAATTTACTTGTGTTTTTAAATCCAGTGATCATTGATTTAATGCAAAAACTGGTTCCTAGATTTTATGGTGATTAGGAACACATACTGTTTGTATTCACCATAAATTCTTAAAACATAAACTAAAAATTTCCATTCCTCATAACAGAGCTAAATAAAAAAATAAATTTGAAACCAAACTGTAATTTGATGAAGCAAAAGTGTGGGTTTATGTCGCATAAAAATATCACACATAGAATGGTACTTACACATAAAGTTTAGACTGGATATAAAACAGTATAAAGTCGATGGTATTCTTTCAGAGAAGGAAACAACACTAAATCACAAACTAACTAATCATAATTCTTATGGTACATTTCCTTTATTGCCAATTTATGAAACATCTCGTATTCATGACATTTTTGCCACTTTTTCAGTATTATACTGAAGGACTTCTTTTGAATTTTTTTTCTGTTGACTCCACTGTTTCTATACATATCATTTTATGGTATTTTAAAATAATGTATTGCAGTGGTTTCCAACCTAATGGGCCACAGAATACTAGCCAAGATTCGAAGAGTCTATATATAGACTTTTCATGTATACATATTTACTCGTATATGCAGCCAAGAGTCTCGCTATATATGTAGTATATGTTGTTTATATGTATTATATATGTTTTTTTTTTTACTTGCATATTTAGTTTAGTGGGCCTCAAAACATTTTTTCACAAAGGTTGTGAACTGCAGGTGTGGTGAATTTTGATGTATAAATTATGTTTTTTTTTATCTGATATTTTTGTAATGTATTGCTTCGAAATATTTGAAGCATTTTGCCACTGTGTTATAATAATTGATATATTTGCAGAACATGTTTGGGAAAGAATAGTAGCAAACATCTGTATATTCTTTAGTAGAAAAATACTGAGCTATCATTATCTTTTTTTCCGACAATATGTTGAAGTGAACTCTATGAATTGATTTTATATTTTACTTTTAATCTCTTGGCTTCCAACTATTAAACAAAGATGATTGATTTTTTTTTTTTTTTTTTTAAGTAACAAACATTCTTTTTTTTCTGCTCCTGCTTTCATGCTGCCTCACATTTTAGCTAAAATATAACAAATAATATTTCTGTAGCTTTTGAATTGAAGAAATATGAAAAAGAATCAATTAATTATTTACATAACAAGATTTGTGTGTATGCATATTAGGGTGGCCCTTATTATAATGGCGAAAAATTTACTTAACATTTTTTAAGCGCACACCCCTTAATTTTTTTCCTTTTATCATAATATGAGAGTATTCGAAATATTTCTTCAATATATAAATATTAACCCGTGCCGCATCGAGCTTGATTATATGATTATATAAAAATATAGGAGTAGAAACAAAAAATTAAATATTTTTGAAATGTACATTTATTATTCATAATAAAAATGTCTTGATTTTGTTAAGAATTTTAATAATACACTTTTAATACAGTTAACAATACAATTTTAATACTTTAACACTTTTTAATAATATATTTAGTCAAATTTTCATTTCAGAGTTGCCTTCTCGCAGTCCGGATAATGCTTCATGTGTCCTTCGACACAACTGAAAAAAAAATTGCTTTTCCTCTTCATCTACAGTTAATAATCCATTAAAATCTTGCATCAATTTCACCTCTCTTTCGGCTGTATCATTAACAACTCTGAGATTTTGGAATATTTCTTGTGATTTTAAATGAGAATCGTCCCTATCCCAAAGATCTGGACTGATATTCAGAAAGCTAATGTCGATGTTCAATTTCTTTAATAAATTTAAACTTTTCTGAGAAATGAAGTCTTCTATTGCTTTTTCTGAAAAAAAAAAACAAAACAATAACTAATTGTACTATATCATATCTAAATTCTGAACAACTTAATGTGTAAATATAAATCAGAAAATCTTGTTAAAAATTTGATAAATGAAAACTATTCACTATCATTATAAAATCAAAGAATAATGTCTAGTAAAAATTATTCTTAGTAAATAAAATATATAGTGTTAAAAATAAAATCTTACCTAAAAGAAGAGGAACTTCATTAGGCTGAACAATACATTTTCTTTCAGTATGAAGATTTTCCCGTTTAAAATTCTCTATGATGCGCTTTTTGGATGCAGTATTAACATTTTTATCAAAAATCGCTAAAATGCTCGACTCTTCATTTAAGTACCACAGACAGTAAGACTTCTTCAAAGCAATTGACGAAATGCCCTGATTCATGTTTTCATACTTCTTTAACTTTCTAAAAAACATTAAATCATTAAGTGGAGCACCAATTGCGAATGAACTCTCTAACCATGATTTAACATACACTGTCACAAGAAACAAACAAATGTTCTTCTGACCATTCACTTCAGACATTTTTAAAGACAATTTCTGTCTGAATAAAAATATTTTAAAGGAGTAAATGGCCTTTGCCATCCATCGAGCATGATGTAAAGCCCCTGGTGGTCTGATTTTGATAGTCGAGTCTGAGTTCCTTCCAATAAAGACTATGCATAATTCAACGAGCTCCCAATAATTGTTCTTCATTTTTTTATTTTTTAGCGCATTAGAAAGATAATTCATATTACTCATTATTTCGTTCCCACTACATATTGCGTTCAAGTATTTATATCCGTCCATATAATTTTCTTTTTCCAAATTATTCCATTTTTCTCTGATTTTTTTAAAGAAAGCAACATCTGGACTAGAAGTCACTTCGTTTAACTCATATTCGAAAACACTTCGTAGCACTAATTCATATATGTGATACCTACATGGAAAATATGTCATCTCTCGATCTGCATACAGCTCTAGAAATGTAATCGCACCGTTGATACGACCCATGTTCGAACTAGTTGTGTCAGAACAGAGAATTTGAGCTTTATCTCCCAATCCCCAACCTTTTAAAACATTCCAGACAGACATAGCTTGATCCTTCCCTGAAGAATTTTCTAATTTTGGCACTCCCAGCAATTTTTCTTCATCTTTATATGTAACAATAATAGGCAGTCTTTCACTTTTTAAATCTCTCACATTTAAAGCAGGTAGCAATTTACCATCCCAATGAACGCATACGAAACTAGGTTCATTTTCTTTAAATAGTTCTTTAATCCTAGTAGCTTTCGTCTTACGAAAATCTTCCTGATATCTTTGGATCGTATTTCGATTGATTGCCAATTCATCTATATTGTGTCCTAAAGACTCAGCTACGGCTTCGAGAATAAAAACGGCACTTCTCTGACTAATGTGGAATCGATCGAGTGCAGCCATTATTTTTGGAGTTAAGAAACATTTCATCCCGCGTACAATTCCCATTCTTAATTCTGTTTGCGCATTTATGTTTTCCTCAAGAGACGAATGGGTAATGCTTGATGAAGGCCCAGGTTGATCAGAAATATCTTCGGTACCTGACGATTCTTCTGATGAATCCATGAAATTGTCATCGATCTCCGAACTATGATGAGCCTTAGCCAGTCTGTTTTCTTGTTCTTTGACTCTCAATAATACCCTTTCTTTACGCTTTACTAGCTTCATATCGATTCCCATTAGACATCCTTTCCGCCCTGATTCTCTTTGACTCAATAACAATTTTCTGTCTTCTTCAATTTTTATGATTTCCAAGGCATTAGCATGAGCAATATCAAATAAATAATTTAAATCTGATATAAAGTTGCGTTCATTTTCTTCTTGCGTTTCTGACATACGACAGGCACTTTTTTGAAGATTGCGCCAATGATTGTACATCTTCATGATCTTTTCTACACAATGAGGTGTCGCTCTTGCAGGAATCCTTGCCTTCTCCCAGAAAATGAGGCATTCGCGCACTACCAAGTTGACACTTTCCCTTATGGATAATTTAACTTCATGTAAATTATAAAATAGCACCGATAGTACATGTCGATTAGATGGAAGTTTGCATCCGGTAATCTGGTGAAGTTCACTACCAATTAAATAAATATTTCGATCACCACTTCTCAAATTCGAAGCCATAATTTCACTAACAGTTGATCCGAACAGCGACTAGAGTAGACTGAGAACGAGACGCAGGCGTAGGAAGGAGCGAGACATGAACAAACAAGTCGCTGCTTGCACCCACATGCTTCCTACTTCTACTGCTATGCGGCACATGTTCCCGACCTTTGATTTGAACAAATGAGGCCTCTAATTGTTTCTAAGAACAAAAATGGAGGGTGTGCGATTTGAAATTAGAACTTCAAAAAATAAGGGCCACCCTAATGCATATGTATACATGAATTTGCATTTGGGGAATCGTTATCAATAGAGATTACTGAGAGACCATACTATTATTGTGATTGCAGTTTTTTAGAATGGTAACCGACTGTCTTCAGTTGTTTGTCTTTACTGCTGTACTTGAATATTTTTATTAATTTGAAAACATTTTTACTCTTTGTGAATCAATAATAAATAAAAAAAAAATGTTGAAACATTTTCATAAACCTGTTTTATGAATATTTATTTACGATTAAAAAACATTAGTGTAAAATTTTTATTAGGAACTTTTTACTAATTTAATTTTATCTATTGCTTTTCTTTTCTTTTCAATTATCTGCATTTCCACCATTTGATTTTTTATATTTTCTTTTGTGTGTGTGTTTGAAAAGAATATATTCATTACAGGCGTTTTACAATTTAGTATTTAATATGTATTAAAACTCTTCAGACAAATTTTTCCCCACCTGTTGTCCCCCCCCCCATATAATGTGTTTTATACAAAATATTTCAAAATGCTTACATTTTTGTCACCAATGATCCATATTGAAAAATTCCTTAATTTGTTTTACTTTCACAATATTAAAGCTATAAATTTTTATGGCTGTAAACTGCTAGTGCTTGCATTAATTGATATAAAATGAATGGATGTAAATATGTAGTAATATTCAATGAAAACATTTTTAGTTTAAGTTGTGGAGATATTGGAAATGTTATAATTAAGTGCTATTTTTGTTTCATTGACAGATGAAATTGAAGGTGAAGAGGAAGAAGCTGTTGCCGTGACGATGCGATTCGAAGGACCCAATGCTGAAAGAGATCGGCAAATCAGACAGAAATCATATCAGTACTTCCAACAGAAGAATGCTAGCGAACCTTGGATTAATTTGAACTACCACAAGCATGGGGTAAGTATTCTTTCTTTTCACATTAAATAGTTTGTATGTTTTATATATAATTATAATTAGTATTTAAAAGGGACAAAAAAGGGCATATTAATAATAATGAAAAAAACGACAAAAAGGGCATATTAATAATAATGAAAAACCCGACAAAAAAGAGCATATTAAAAATAAAGAAAAAACCACAAAGTTCAGTAACAAAAACATAGCAATAAAATAGCCAAAAATTTTCCCATTAGTGAAGCTTTCTGGGCATTTTATTACTATGCTTTTGGCTTGAATTTAGGAATGCTATTATTTTCTAATTTGTGTTTGAAAAATTCTGTTTGTGTTGTTTATTGGTTGCTTATTCTGTTTTGTTTCTGTAATTAGTTTCAGCTTGGAAATGCTGTTATTATTTTTTTTAACTGAATAATTCCTTTTTTTGTTGTTGTTTATTAGTAGCTGATTATTTGTTATATATGCATATTTATATCAAAAAAGAGAAAGTATTGTACAGAAATAATATTAGCTATTTTAAATACAAATTTTTAATCAAATAGTGCTTTGAGTTTGATAAATCTATTCAGGAAACTAAAAGTGAACCTTCAAATTTCCTTATTTGAATTGATCTTTTTCTTATCAAATTTGGTTGCATTCTTGTTCTCGAATTTTAATTTTCTCTGGAACTTCATGAAGCCTCTGTTATTCCTAACTGACACATTTTTTTCTGTTAGTAAGTGTCCTAAAGTTACATATTCAAGGATAATCTATTTTTCCTGTGGTGGCATTTTATTTTTCATTTTAAAAATCACATTAAGTATTAAATTTAATATATATATATGTAATAATCTCACTTAATTTTATTCCAAATTCTAATATTATATATTTTAAAATCTTAATGTATTCTAAAATCACTTTTCTAAAACTCCAGTTTTGTTCTTTTCCCGCACTGGAGGTATATTAAATCTCTCATTTTGGCATATTTATTACTAAAAGAATATTTCATCGCTTTCACGTGCCCACCAAAAATCATGACGGCATCTCTTTGGCACCAGACTTTTCCCCTGAAACGCCTACGTAACTTATTAAAAATACCCAATATTCCTTTCACTTTGATCACGTGCCAATATGTTATTCCCTTATCCAAGAGAATACAGGGATTTTGCTGTTGACTTTCGCTTGTAACCTAAACGGAGATGCACGTATATCCACCACTCTCCTATTGATAATAAAATAAGAGGTAGTTATTTGCTCGGCCTGTTTATTTTCAATGACTACAACCACGAATATGTCTATATATATATAACATTTGCGACTGGTTAGAGAAATCTGCTATTCTGAAATTCATAAAAAAATTGCTTTGTTTTGGCCACAGAGAAGGAGAAAAAGAGGACTCACTCCCATAGACACTAGGCAACTAATTTAACATTGCAGTATACATAGACAGTATGCCACCACTAGCTTACAGTGGGAACTAACTGGACTACGTCATTGTGACGCGAGATGAAACGAAGCCCATCCTTTCATCAGGGCAAGGATGTAAACAATAATTAGTTATTTCAATCTCTATCATCATGATGTGTATTTTTAAATTGTATTTTTAACTTTTTTTCCAACAAATATTAAATTTAAGAAAAGCTCATTTCTTTTGATGTATTGTTAACTTTACAACCAAATCATGTAATTCTAAATCGAATTATGTAATTCTAAATTAACAATTTTTCTCACTAATTTGATATTTTCTTCAATATAGAAATTAAAAGCAAATATAGAACATCATTTTTTTAAAAAAATTATTCACCTCAAAGCAGAATACCAATAATTTAAAACATGTGGATATATAATTTAAGAAGTATAAAATGTTTTCCAAATTAATAAATATTTTTTTTTTCAAGAAAAATTCTTCCAGATCATAGCTTTTTTAAACTGAAGGAAATAAATTTTTGTTGATTATGTTAATATTATTTATTTCAGAATATTTTAGAACTTCAACAATAAATTAGTTTTAAATAAGTTCACATTTATTCTTATTCAGTATATAAAAATTGATACAATGTAATTTACACACATAAAATTTATTTGTGATTTTTTTAAAAACTCTGCAGGAAATTAATTTTTGTTGATTGAGTTAATATTGTACGATCTCTTTCTGAATATTTAAAGCAACAATAAATTTTTTTGAATGCACATTCATTTTTATTCAAGATATGAAAATTGATGGAATGTAATTTCCTTACAGAAAATTCATTTGTGAAGTTATTTTTTCTAAAATGTTTTCAACGCAAACAAAAAAATTAAATACCTCTATTTGTTTTTGGACCAAGATTCTGTAACAAATACCAAATACTCAAAATCTCACATTATTTTAGTGAACAAACATTATTAATTACAAAGCATTGCAAATATATTTCTAACAAATGCTGCCCAGAAACCGGAGTGATTTGTTGTATAAAATATAAAAGTATTCAATATTTGAGAGTGTAATAAAAGAACCCCTTGAGCTGGACACCTTCAAACACCTTCTTGGAATTATCACTGTTGAGTCAGTTAAAATAAGTCTTTTTTGAATGATCTTTCAAAACTTTTTTGTTAAAGATTTGTATAAATGAGAAGTATATTTTTCTAAGAGCATTCTCTTACTATTGTTTCTTGCAGTATATGTACATTGCTAATGATAATTTGAAAAAAAAAAGAAAATAATTCTTGAATTCAGTAGGCAACTGCATTCAAGTTTGATAAAATGCTTTTTAACTCTATGAAATATTGAAAATATTTTATTTCTGAATTCAGCCTCAAATTCTCTTCCAAATATACATGCAATTAAAAACAAAATGAAAAACAAAAGCATTTCCTTGAGTGGTTATACTTTTATATCCACTAATGAAATTCATTAATATTTTGATTAACTTTTCATCATTTAATAACTCAATATATCATTTTACTATTCAGAAAAATTAATATATATATCAAAAACATACAAGAAACAAAGGACAAAAAAAAGCAAGATAGAAATTTAATAATTTGAAAAATATCATGGCAAGTCGCTCGTCAGGAAGAGAAGCCCATCTGTTATATAAATAAGAGCTTTTTTCTGCAGACATACAAAAAAGTATAAAAATTTCTCGTTATCCCCTCAAAAAGCACAGACAAGAAAATATAATGGTTGATATATATATATATATATATATATAAGATGGTGTCTCTTGCCTGCTTAAAATTATTTTTGTGTCGGAAAGATTTCATTTGCTTTTTTTCTTTTTGTCTGCTATAGTCTGTCCGTTCTGCTACGGAATGTGAAAAACTTCTGTGCTCACAAGTTCATCAAGATTCCACAAGCACCGTTGTTGCTAAAGAGGACTACCTGAGAGAACTCGTGCCTGAATGTCTTCGTCTGTAAGATGACACTTTTATTCCTTCTTTACTTTTTTTTTTTTGAATTGGTATCTGCCAATTGATATGAACTAAGTTTACAAAAATTTTCAGTCTGTAAGAATTTTCATAAAAATGTTGCACTGGTAAAATGATTATTCTTAAAAAAAAAAAAATTGAATTAGAAAGTTGTAAAGTTCATATTATGCCTAGAAAAAGCCCTAATAATATAGCTAAATGCTGGTATTTCACCAAAATTTTATGTTTATTTTTTAATTAATAGGCACTTTAATTTTTTTATGCACACTTTTTTAAATTATTAAAGCCAAATTGTATTTCCTTATGTATCCAGTTCTTAATTTAAATTACCTACTATTTCAATAAGTTCAAATATACATGAATTTTGATTTCTTTAAGGACATTTGTAAATCTATGTTGTATTTATATATCTATGAAAAAAAAATTAGAATAAAATGTACTGGAAAATTCAAGTATTGAATTCCAAGCTATAAAAAAAATGCATAGTAAATACAAAAATGCATAGTTTTTAATCTAAAGCTATGTATTTTTGTAAATTTAAAAAAATAATAATAAAATGGAGAATGTATAATATATTTTAAGATGAAATTCATTTATTAAATATATAAATTTGATAAATATTCCTAAGTGATTCTCTTATAATCAGATTTCAAGATAAGTTGATTATAACACTGTTATTTTGCTATTTATAATTGAAAATACTTTCTCGGAAAACATGTACTAACATTTATTGTCGCATTTGAAATAGTAAAAAGTTTTAATAGATTAAAGTTTCATAAATATTCCTAAGTGCTTATTTTTTTAAATAACCACTTTAGAAGCTGAAAAGTGTTGGTGTAATATGGCAATAAAAGTTTTTCTTTTAAGGGGCTTTTTTTTTCTCTTCGTCTTGGAACTGGATAGACAGATTAGATAGATTCAAGGAATTTTTTTTTTCTCTTTACATTCAAACTTTGTAAAACACATTTTTAATAAAGAATGGGGAGATTGCATTAATTCTGATTTAGAAGTATTGATGCATTTAAAAAAATGTTTTATTTTATATTCTGTTACATTTTCTATTTCCTTCTGTAAAAACATTTTATATTTAACTTATGTGCCTTACAGTGTTTTAATCTGCTTAAGGGCCAAACTGATTTTTTTTCTGTTCTTACTGTCTAGTTATGAACAGGGATGAAAATCCTCCACGGATCCGTGATTTTCCGCTCTTTTGTATATTTTGTATTATTTGTAAACTGGTATTTTTGCAGGACTCTTTTGCGCCTTTTTCTTTTATAAAGCAAAATCTGATTTATATATTTTAGGTTTATTATATGTATTTTATAAAAAAATATTGATATTATAAAACATTATTTATTAATTGTATCTATTTTAAGAAAGTGAGTAAGAAAACATTGATTTTATAATGTTAAAAATAAGTATTTGCAATTGAAAAAATTCATGCATGGCTGTAGGCAAGACCATATTTGTTTCATAATTTTTTTGTGATGAGTAAATCATTCATTAGTAAGTGTTTACTTATCTCTTTCTTAATGTATGTCGCTATTCCCGTAAAAATATAGCTACTCTCGTGAATTTTCCTCTTTTTTATATCTTTGCTGTTTTCACCCCTGATATTAACAAATTACAAAATCTCTGTTTGAACAATATTATGACGTGAATATTTTTCCTTTAATTTCAAAAACTGAAGAACTCCCATTAATCACCCTCCAGCTATTTTATTTTATGTTTTGAATTTCACTGTCTGCTTCCTTTTATATTATTTATTTTTTGTATAAGTTTGTTTCTGGAATGGCAAAGACGTCTTAAGATATGTTATTCCATTCTCGAGTTTAAGTTTCACTTGTTTTCTCATATTATGAGAACAGCTTTTTGTGGTTCAGAAATCTGGAGATTTTTTTTCTCTCTTTAATCTTTTCAAGTTCACTACATGTTTCGTTCTGAAAATTACTAAATTTTTTTTCAAAAATGAGTATTAGACATTTAGATGATCATAAGTATGTAAAAAGAAAGAAAAAAGTAGAATTTTTTATTTTCAAGAAATTTGTGGTTTCACTGTGAAACCAATGAATGGTAACGAGCCATTTTCCTCTGATCAAGTTATCAAAGAAATGCAATTTAAATTATGTATTTAATTTATAAGTATACGTCAGTATTCAGGATATTCAACCTTCATAAAAATTCAATGTTACTTTCGAGGAATTAATTAAAAAAATATCAATTTGTGCTAGAACCCTCATCATTTTGGTTCTCTTAGAGTTCAGAAGCAGTTTAGCTCTTGCAATGCCGATATCTTTGTGAATACTAACCGTATTGAACTGGAATTTTTATATAAGTTGGCCGATATATCTGGCTCTTAAGCTGCAAAAGAAAAATTATGCTATGTTTCGCCCATGCACATTAAAAAAATGCTCAGTGTGCTGTTTTGGACTTAGTGACCTTTTCTTCAACATCGATGAATTATTAGTAGAAAATAAAATTAAATCATCTGAAGTCAACCGTGTTTTAAAGAGAAAAAAAATGTTCAATATTTGTAAAATATTTTTGTCAATAAAAGCACACTTTTAACATTGTTTGATAGTTATAAATTTATTTAATTTAATTTAATTTTTATTTAATTTTATTTATTTAAATTTTTTTTAAATTCTATTTTTTTTATCAATCTGTGCAAGAACCCTCATCATTTTGTTCTTGGAGATCAAAAGCAACTTAGCTCTTGCAATGCCGATATCTTTGTGAATACTAACGTATTGAACTGGAATTTTTATATAAGTTGGCCTATACATCTGGCTCTTAGGTTATGAAATTAAAATTACACTACGTTACAATGTGTGCTTTCACTGCGAAACCAATGAACGCGAAAGGGTTAAAATGCTAACGAAGACTTGATTTTAGAGTATTGAGTATGAAGCATGTCCTTTGTGTGTGTGTGGGGGGGGGGTGTGTGCGAGTAATAATTTTATAGAGAATATCTAATACTGTCTCGCTTTTCTTTTATGTGTAGCTCAGGATGTCAAACATCAAAAGATGAGGATGCAGCTGTCTTGCCGGACAAACCTCTCTCGGACCAAATACGGCACTTAATGATAAATGGTAATATTTTAATTTCTTTGCGTATTATTCCATTGAATGCGAATTTCTTCCATGCTTCAGTTTTAAATGCGTGAATTTCTTTTGTGCAGCCCATCTCTTGACTTTTTCAATGCTGGCTGAAAAACTTCCTCAAAACGTAGATACGTTATCGATCGAAAGGCTGCTACAACAAATTGGTGTGTTAGTTCAAGGCTGCTGGGCTGTAAAAAGGTAATTTTATATAAATTTTTAAGATTCCTCATGTTTGAAATATATCACCATATTTGCTTCATAGTAGTTGTTAATATCCAGTCAATTTGTTCTGTGTTTTAATGCAAATATGTTTTTACATGCTTTACTTATATTATACTTACTAATATAATAGCCCAGATCTCTCGGTAATGCTCTGACGTCACCAACAATAAAACTCGCCGCGCTGCAAGACGTTAAACATCATTATTTCATTGTGAGATAACCTAAATTTCAGTCATTTTAAATTTAAAAGAGTAATTGTCGTTCTAATTTCAAATTAAATATCTCTAAAATAGTGAAATAAAATTTTTTATCAATTGATATAAAATTTATCTCGCTAGGATCAATAGTTCCCGAGAAATTTTAAATTATATTAATCATATATTTCAAATTAATTTGTTTTTTAATAGAAAGTAGTAAATTACGTCAGTGGTATAGCATGCGCGTGATATAGTTTGGATGCCACAATGCATCTAATTATTTAGTGCAATTGTGGTGATATAATTTGATAATATTTTTTGGCAACGTTAAAATTTACACAAAGACAACTGAAGTACAAGGAAAATTGTTAAACAACCAAAAATACTTCAGACGGAATGTTGTTTGCCAAGAGGTTTTTTGAATAAAGAAATATGTAAATAATATGTAAATAAAAACAATATTTCCTGTCATAATACATATGTTTATAATATTTGTTGTAATCAATGTTAAACATTTCTCTCGCATATCTATCTATTTAAACACGCCAAATTTGAAGGGAAATCTCTCGAATGAAGAGGCAATTTGCACCCGTCATACCATGACGGGTGATTTTGTATTTAATAAAGAATAAGAGGAATATGAAGGTGTGTTGCAGATGTGCCAAGTGGAGAAAATTCAGTTTTTTTTTTTTTAAATTAAGAAAATAAGATTAAAGTGTTGTAAAAAGGGTTATTGGGAGTGTTGTTAGAATTTTAAAGTATACTGATTAAATTCAAAATATTTTGTTCAAAGTAAAAAAAAGTGAAGATTGATTTACTAAAAGTTTAAGTTTGTTAATTAAAAATGTTTTGTTATGATGTTCTGATCTACTAGAAATATATCAGAATATTAACTAAGAATGAAAGAATGATATAAGTGATATTAGAAAATCACCCGTCATGGTTTGACGGGTGCAAATTGCCTCTTCATTCGAGAGATTTCCCTTCAAATTTGGCGTGTTTAAATAGATATATATGCGAGAGAAATGTTTAACATTGATTGAAAACAAATAAAGCAAGCATATGTTTTATGACAGGAAATATTGTTTTTTATTTACATATTATTTAAATATTTCTTTATTCAAAAAACCTCTTGGTAAACAACTTTTCGTGTGAAGTATTTTTCGTTGTTTAATGATTTTCCTTCTACTTCAGATGTCTTTGCGTAAATTTTAACGTGATTGGGAATTCATACAATCAATTGGGAATTCATCATTCAGATACAATTTGGTGTCCAAACTATATCACGCTCTTGATATACCACTGACGTAATTTACTACCTTCTATTAAAAAACGGAAATTAATTTGAAATATAGGATTAATGTAATTTAAAATTTTTCGGGCACTATTGATCATACCGAGATAAATTTTATATCAATCGACAGAACATTTTATTTTACTATTTTAGAGCTATTAAATTTGAAATTCGAATGACAAATGCTCTTTTAAATTTAAAATGACTGAAATTTAGGTTCTCTAGCAATGAAATAATGCTGTTTAACGTCTCGCAGTGCTATGGTGAGAGTTTTATTGTTGGTGACGTCATAGCATTACTGGAGGATCTGGGCTATTATATTAGTAATGATTTCAATTAAGTTGCCTTTCAATAATTTCTCGAATTTTAATAAATTTTTAAAAATATTTTTTGGGATTATTTATTACAACACTTTTCATTGTTGTAATCTGAGATAATATCCTAATACATTTTGCTTTTATATTTTATTTCATCAACATTTTTGTGAAATCCGTAAACAAAGCTCTCCAAGATATTGCTTTGCTTACATTAATAAATATATTCAGTTAGCTGAATGGTTACGGTTGCTATGTTTTCATTCTTTTCTCAGCATCCAGTTATTATGCTGCTGGCCACAAAATGTGATGCATCATTTTAATGTTCAAGATAGTGCCGACAACGTGGAATTAGAGGTTACATGACATGGTCAGTTATTTGACTCCATTAGGAACATTTATGTAGACAATGAACAGAAGAGGTCCAATGTCACTAATAGAACATGGGTTAAATATCTTCCACAATCTGAAGTTTAAAATTACGCTAAGAGAACCATGAATATAAAATGATATAAGATTCAATTGAAATCATATTCCCGGTGAACAAGCTGGTTGCTGAATCTGGCTAGTATATATATCTAATTAAATAGTTTTATTTAAAAAAAATTTGGTTAAAGTTATGTAAAGAACATTCTAATCATTTGTGGCTTGAAAAATCTTAATGAAAATTTTACAAAATTTTTATCAGTTTTTTTTTAATGGTTTTTTTTTTTTTTTATCAATATGCAAATAATTTTTTTTTTCAGTGAATTACTTTATGCTGAAAACACTGTCAGTCCAGACACTGGAGTGAGTGCAAAGCAGCTAATAAATGCCAGAGACTACATAGTAAGTGTACTTTTATGTAAAAAATATTTTTAAAAAGTGCCCTTTTTTGAATTATTTTATTATTTTCTTATGCTAGTATTGTATTTTAAATTGTATTTTTCTTTATATCTCTTGTATTTAATATTAGGATTAAGTTTCTTTTTTTACTTGATAGAATTTGCCATTTTAAACCTGACAGTAACAAAATTTCATGAAATAGTCATGGTTCTTTTTTTTAACCCTTTCGGGACGACGCGCCTTCGTCAAAGACCTTGCCACGGGACAGAGCGGAGGAGAAAGAAATTATCCCACAGGACGGGGCGGTTTTCGTCGCTAAGCCTAACTTCAGAAAAAAATCACAAAAAAAGTCGTAACATCGTAATTTTTGGTACCATTTCAAATTATTACTTAAGCTGTGGTATACGTTAAAGTTAGCATTAAATACTCATTTTCCCTTAATTTATATGAAAATATGTATAAAAAATTTGCTTACCTTCAGAAATAATTTTCGAAAGCACTATTCTAATTCTTCTGAAATTTTAACAGGCAAAATACATAAATAAACTTTAAGATTAATAAAAAAAAGTACCAGAAAGACTATTTAGAAGAAGAAGCAAAATTTTAAAACGAAAACTGAGTGTGAAAAAACCTCAAAGCAGGAAGGAACACAAAGAAATCACTAGAAATATAACTTTTTAAAATGAATCATCACTCTCATCTGCTAATTGGATCATTTATCATGCAAGCATATTCTGCCTCAGATAAATAATGCTTTCTCGCCATAATAAACTGAAGTCAAGGCTTTCCGAAATCAAAAGCAAAGTACGCGATGTGTAACTAGAATGACGCAACTAGACTGACGGTAAAACCCAAAAGGAACACCACATAGAAGCTAAAAGAAATAAAAGTATTTGGTGAGATACAGAAACGCACTCGCCAACGCAAAGCATGTGGAGAGTGAAACATCCCAGCTCTGTGTATTTATATTACGTTTTAGCTCCCCCAACAGCTGATGAGAAAATACCAAATTCAAGCAGGAAGTGAACGAACTGAAGGTCAGGTTCCGATAATTATGTTCAGTTCAAAATAAATGGAGACAGGGTGCCATCTAGCGGTCTTTAAAAATTGTTTCAGCTCAAAATGCATATATAACACGCCTGTCTGTCAGCGTCAGTTCCAAGCGTACCAAATATGTATTGCCCGTCCCGAAAGGGTTAAACTCTGTTAGAAAGAATTTTCTCAGAATTCTAGGGTAAGAAAAGAGCTTTGCATTTTGAACTAAATTATTGTGTTTAAAAAATTCAAAGTTAAAATAAATACCTCATGTTTTTAAAATTTTTTTTTATTTTATTTTCTAAGCTGTTTAACAGAAAAAAAATCAATGAAGTAAATATATATTTTTAATGTTTTGATTTTCTGCCAACAAGGACAGAAATCGGAATTATAGTTTCTTCATTCTAATTACCAAAAGTGTATTAAGAATTTTGTTTATCAGACACTACAATAGAAAGAATAAAAACACTTATTTTGAAGGAGTTAATTTGCTATTATTGTTATTATTGTTTGGGTCCAAAATTTTATGCATATTGTGACAAAATCATCTTGTGGATGTACGTGAATGCAATCCAATGAGCAGGATTAAAAAAATAAAGCTCTTTATTTTACAAATATTCTAAGCAAAGAAACGTAGCACAAGAATTAAAACAGCACTAGTAAAAATTCACAACAGAGACTACCAATAAATCTCAACACAGCGCTCAAAGGTTTCTTGTCAGCTCACCAGCTTGCTTGCTGATCAAAATCCAACTCACTCTTCTTGGCTTGAGAGCTTGCTTTTATACTTTTTCAACAGGAAGTGACTTCATTACGTAGGAAGTGACGTAATCTCCATAAAGTTCATGAAGCCAGTAGAAATAGGTTGACAGTTCGAGGTCTTTCTAGAAAATTCCTTTTGTCGCCAAAATGGTTGCCAAATCTGTCGCCAAGGCCGCCAAATTTGTTGCCAAGATTAGCACCTCAGGGAAACAACTTTATTGCTTTGTAACAATATTAATAAAAATTTAAAAAATGCTTGTCCTTCACAATTATATGATGTCACTTCATAGTTTGCTAATTTTTTTGTTTTACTTCAATAATATCCAACAATTGAGTAGTGAAAATTGTTCATTCTTTCTTTAGAAATGCACCCCTTTCCGCACACGTCAGATTCTCAGATCTCCCTTTTGATTTTTTAAGGTTTCAGAAATGACTAAAGTTTTTTACTTATACATGTTATTCTTCAGATAACAGAGAATAATTAGCATTTTGGGCATGTTTTACACGTAAAACTTATTTTTCATTTGTAGAAATGGACTAAAAAGCTTTCAGACAATATCTTGCAGTCCAGTAACTGACATTTCTAAACAAAGTATTTTTTGTATATTTGTTAAAAGAGTGAAGAATTTTTATTATTCAAAATTTTTAAGAAATAATGACAATGCGCAATTTTGAATGTACTCAGTTTTGTAGTCCATGAAAGTTGGTATAAAAATCAGGTCACAGTTATAAAAGTTAGTTTAAAAAATCCAAATTTAAATAAATTAGTTTAATATTATTATTTATAATTGCATGGTTGTCTTCTAGACGTGTGTCATAGATAACTTTTGCAATTGGAAAACAAATTTCCAATAAATTTCAGCTTGCCTTATTTTATTTGAGTGTTTTGATGGAATTTTTTTGTCAAATTTGATGTATTAACAACTTATTTTCAACATTAGCAGTAACCCATGTATATAGAACCTGCTATTAGCTGAAGGAGGTAACATCAAATTGGGGGGGGGGGGTCAATGAAAGGTTGCATTTAAAGAAGATAGAGAAAAATTATAAATTTTTTGTTGCACAGTCAAATACAACATAAAATTTACAATTCTATTTTTTTTTTATTCAGTTAGTTTTGTTTAGTGTTTATTGAGTTTCTGTAATTTTTTAATGCATTTATGCTGTGGAAATTTTATTCTGTTAGACTGCAAATAATGTGATTCTTTTCTAGCTGTGGTTGTTTACAAAAACCAGATTTGTTACTCGTCAGGACATTCTGTCTGCCATTCGAGTAAGTGAATTTCGGATCTAGTCATGCTTTTGTAACTTTCATCTTTTGTCTGTATTTTCATAAATATAATTTAAAAGCACAATATAATTTTGAAGTTCCCGCAATATTAAGTTAAAGTTGGTTTCATTCTGAAGAGAATGATACTGAACACAAAAATGTAGCATTTATGTGCATTATTATCTAGCAAAATGTAGTTGAATGTTCCTGAAAAGGAAAGATTTCAGCTTGTATTTTTGTGTACAGAGAGTAGATTTATATTTCTGACTATTTACAGTGAAAATTCAAATTGTCTTTCTAAATACACTGGCATCCACAATTAAAGTTAGACAAAAATTTTTCACAATTACTGAAAGTGACTTTCTTTAATTAAAAAAACAAAACATATTGTAACAAAATTCGTCTTGTGGGTGTATGCGTATGCAATCTAATAAGCAGGATTAAAAATAGTTTTGAGAGCTCGCTTTTATACATTTTCAACAGGAAGTGATGCCAATACATAGGAAGTGGTGTCAATACATAGGAAGTGGTGTCAATACGTAGGAAGTGATGTAATCTCTAGAAGGTTTATTGCATTTCTGACTCCCAGTGGAGATAGGTCCACAGTTCAGGACTTTTCTAGAAGATTCCTTTTGTCACCGAGATTAGCATGTCGAGGAAACAACTTTACAGCTTTATAACAATATGCAATATGGAGAATGGTAAATCGAACATGAACATCTGATATCTGTTAGATAATTTAAAGGGAGTTTTTTTTTTCTTTTTGAGAAAATGTGATTTGTATTTTTTTTTTAAATAAAAAATTACAAGACTGATCAGTTAGAGCTACAGTGAGTGCTTGCAATCTTTTAGGCGATTGATTGAGATGGAATGCCATTGGTAGGTTTGAAGATGGCTGGGAGTATCTCAACTGCTGGTATTCCATGTTGTGGTACTATCTATGTGGGCACTATCATAAGGAGGGTTGGTCAAGGGCCGCAACCTCTTCTGATGATTCATCCTTGGCATTAAATGGATGAGGCCATAGAGAGGTTGAGTCTGCAATCTGAGTCTGTATGTTTCAACAAACTTCAGGGGTGATTATGTTCAGGATTTATCCAGATTTTTTTACCTTCTCAAATCTGGAATTTCAGGATATTTTTAGTATATGTCTCAAATTTTGATTTGGAACAAATATATCACCGAAATAGTGTAATAAATTTAGATCATATGAATTTCAGTGGAGTAGAGTCAAACTTATTGTCGAAATAAAGTAGTGAAAATCTAGCTGTATTGTTAAAATATATATGTTTGTGCATCATATTAACAATCTAAAATTATTTGAAAGTCTGTTGGATTTTTACAACATGCTAGTTTTTTGTAACTGCTTAAGGATCAAGCTATTTCGTAACCTATGGTATTGAGGACACGTTAACTCGGGCTATGTCCTTAAGATGTTAAATGGTGTTGCAATCACCCATGAAACTGTGTACAGAAGTTGTGCATGATATTCTTAGAGTCATTAATTCATCAATGCATCTAGTAAAACCGATTTATTCCATCTATGCAAAATTTAAGTTCAAAATAATATTTTACATTCACAAGCACATGCATGGGGGGAACTGTTTACCATCAGTGTGTTGTCATTCATGCATACAGCCTAGAGGAGAGGGCCTTTATGCCCAGCGTCCTGCAGTAGCCATCCCCTTCAATGAATGCATCACAGAGGAGAACCCACCTTTTGTAGACCTAGGTAGGGCCCTCTTAACAAATTTCAGCATGTGGGCTCGAATTATTTGGTGGTTCATCAGAACCATAACTTGGACTCTGAGCACCTATGGACCTAAAGCTGGGAATTCACTTGAAGGCTAGCTGTGTGATTTGTCATAAGCCCGTTTTTCCCTCCACCCATTTTAATCGAAAAAACGCACGTCATTCACATAGGCTCCAAAGTGTGCTACTAATAGCTCTTCGATCCTCCCTATTCTTCCCCCCCACTCGACTGATTTCCAATTTTCTAGCCTCATTGCGAGGTCTCAATCTAGGCAGACCCTTTGATGTGCCGCTTGCCTCGTCGCGATGTCTCAATCTAGGCAGACCCTTGATGTGCCGTTAGCCTCGTCGCGAGGTCTCAATCTAGGCAGACCCTTTGATGTGCCGCTTGCCTTGCACCAAAATCTCAAATTGGAATTTGCGCATGAAGTCTTGGATTTTGAGTGGTTGGAAATTCCACCACTAAAAATCATTTCTTCCAAATTTCATTGGTTTTCAACCTTGACGATTGCTTCTTCCTACCCGTGTTCCAAAAATTCCGTTTTGGAAGATATGTGAATGGCCTGCTTAAGAAAGTACCCCCAGGAAAAGAATTTTATCCAGTGTTCTGCAACATCACCGCAAACAAGTTAACATGTTGGAAATGTTCAGCAGGCAGTTTGTCCAAATTTGGCAGACCACAGTAATGTGCAAAATAGATATGCGTGTCCGAAGCTGGTCCAGTTAGGTAAATGAGCCCTATTTGTATTTCAGGAACTCTTTAGTTCCCATACATTCTTGTACACACAGCTTTCAATGTGCCTGTTTCAAATCCTCATCCCCAGTGATGTCAGCTGTGATGAAGGCGTGGCTTTCTCGTAAACCACACGATGAAGGAGAGTTATTTTTGCCATTGCTCCAATCTCTGGAGGCTGCTTTGCACGAAACCTGAAGAGAGAAGGCATAGCATCAAGAGCGCATCGCTTTGATTGTTCTGCAGAGTGCCTCACTTTGATTGTTCTGCAGAGTGCCTCGCTTTGATTGTTCTGCAGAGTGCCTCGCTTTGATTGTTCTGCAGAGTGCCTCGCTTTGATTGTTCTGCAGAGTGCCTCGCTTTGATTGTTCTGCAGAGTGCCTCGCTTTGATTGTTCTGCAGAGTGCCTCGCTTTGATTGTTCTGCAGAGTGCCTCGCTTTGATTGTTCTGCAGA
>BGPR01010649.1:0-51678 GCA_013235015.1 Araneus ventricosus
AAAAAGACAGAAAGAGGAATCTTACTGTTACAGCACAGAAGTCGTTACTTTAAACGTCTTTTATTTAAATACTAAAAAAAATTTAAAAAGAAAGAGATTAAAACTGAATACGTAAAACTCGATAAACGGTAGCTGCTGTAGGAATTATGATCTCCTCTGTTTGGCATTTTGCCATTTCACATTATATAGCAGGTGGTAAAACGGATTGTAAGAACTCCTAGGAATTACAAATATGCGAAAAGGTTAATTTAACTTTAAAGACGCCTAAAGGTTATACAAAACAAAGCAAAACGCAAAAGGAACGCAAAAGTCTCAAAGTAATTGTGCCGAATTCCGCTAAAATGTCCATTACAGAAGACCTGTAGCGTGGCCCAGCTGATAGAATAAAGATTCTGAATACTCAAGCAGTTCGTCTGGGCTTCCGTCTTCCACAATGCTGCCTTTGTCCATCACCAGAATTCTGGAGAAGAGATAGAAGGAGAATTAAATATTGTTTATATCTGAGAAAGCACAACTCAAATAGCGATACAAGTATCAATAGTATTGGATTTGCATAATCTTTTTAGAGAAAAAATGGGCTTTTTTGGAGAGGTGGAGAATCGGGAGAAGGGTGAAAAAAACGCTTGCTGTTTATCTCTATCAAACTTTCCGCCAAAATCATACAAACTCTGCGGGGTGAAAATGCGAGGTCGAAGTATATAATAAAATGGTCGAAGAGTTTCACTTCTGAATTGCATACTTTTCGAAAAAAATCCAAAATGAAGAGTAATACTTTACATAAAGTGCTCTGAAAACAGGTTTTATTAAAAATTGAAAGAATGAAACTTGAATGTGACACGACATTTTAAATAGAAATGAGAAAAAATACGATTACCTCAAATATCGAGACATGCACGACAGAACCATATAATGGTTAACTGAGAAGTATCCTTCAGCTGAATGCCTATAAAAGGACAGCATGCCGGAAATCAGTTAAGTCACTTTCTGAAGAACATTTCATACCAATTTCTCACGATGTATCCATAAATTAAAAAAAAATTCCTAAAGGAGTCAGATTTGAATATCTTAATGGTTACACAACCAGACCATTCTACAGAATCATACCTTTCCAACAAAGCTTATTTACGGGGTTTTCAGCATCGCTTTGTACCTTTTTCATATTTTTCTTTTAAAGTTTGCGCCGTAGAGATATGGTTTTTGTTGTCAATCTTTATGTACTCCGAGATAGCACTATTGCTCCGCAGACTTTATACGTAGTTTTACGGAACACCTTGTTAAGGTTAAAGCTGGTTGCTTGCCTGTTTTTATGCTGTACACTTTTATACACTTTTACGAATTCAAATAGAAGTTGGCAAGCGTATTCCTTAAGACTTAGAAGGATTAACTACTGCATCTATTCCCCAAAAGGTCTAAGCCATAGGAGAGAATCAATTTGGAAAATACTTGAGCAAGGAACTTAATATTTCAGTAAGTTAGAGGTAAAATATCTTAAATAACACTTTAATATTTTACAGGATAGCAAAAAGAAGTTCCAGAGAGTAGTTTTTCAATTTTTATTTTATTTATTTATTTATTTGAGAGAGAGAGAGTGAATATATGTTTTGCTCCTTTCAAAACAGAGCTGCCTGATTTTCCCTATCCAAAGATGAGGTCTTGATAATGCAAATTCGATAAAAACATCAAAATTATAAAAACTGGATTTAGTTTACCTCTGATGTAGAGATTTGGTATGAAGATAGTTCGTTCCTATTTCTTAGCAAAGACAATTTAAGGCTTCGTTTCATCATCCCCAGGGAGTTAAACGGACTGAGACTTGTTTTGAAGTGGATTTGAGAACTCGGAAGCTACTGAGCTTTAAAAAATGGTTTTCACGTACATGATGCTTAAGATATAGATCAATAAATAGAACTTATGAATGGGCAATTTTGTCAAGTTCATGGTATCAGGTGTTCTCTTCATCATTCCAAGGCCTCTCTTGAAAAATTCCTCTTCAATATGCACTTGATATTTTCCTTAATCAATAAGCCAGTTAAGCGTCTGTTGTTTATTAAGTACTAATTGATACATTCGTCGTTACCCGGAATAAAAATACCGTTACCCGTCTAATATTTTTAATGTAAAAATTCTTTAATATAAAACATTATAATACACATCATCGCTTTATTTTCTGAAAAAGGTTTTTATTTTAAATGAGAACATCTATTGAAAGAAAACTCCTTTCGAAACAACCGAAAGATAAATTTTCTCCCTAAAACCCTTAATATTGTTTAGCCCTTTAAGCTCGTCTGCAGAAGAGCTGAAACTACGCGTGCGTACTAGAATGATAGTTTTTTAATGAATAAAGAACTAACTATTTAATTAACTGCCATCAAACCTTCATTAAAACTTTCCTTAAGCTTCATAGTATTTGTGAGCAAACTTTGAAATAACTTTATTCAGTAGTTTGACTTTCTATAGAGTGAAATAAAATTGGTGTTTCATCTTTATATACATAATTTATTGCACATATTAACATAAATTATTTGCACGTACAACGAATGCTCTATAAGGAAAGAAAACCTTGAGTTGGTTTCTGCGAATGGGCTATACGAAATTATTTCAATCTCCTGCTCATCAATTCAAACAAAACATTTTATCGCGAGTAAGGAAATAACAAGAATCTGAACAACGAAAGAAGACTTTAACTAGCTCTCGTAAACAGCAAAATAAAAATTAATATTGCGCTTTTCAGTATATTATTTTATATCGCATTCTTTTGATTTGTATTGTTTTTCATTCTGAATGATTTTCATGCCATGTGTTTCGACATAAATATAATATCATACTTACATACTAAATACATAGAAGCGTGAGATAAAAATTGCGAACAATTATAAATTTTCATGAAATTAAACAGCCTTCTCCTGAGCTTGTAAAATTGTCCATGGCTGTTGATTGATGTTTCTTCTTCTGACTATAACATTTGAAAATGTTTAAAATGTTACTTTAAGTTAGCCTTTCTTATGAAATAATTTTTACATGACTTGATTTGTCATAAAGCTCTCTTTAGGAAGCATATTCTAAAGCTTATCTGTATGGTTTTAATATAATACGAAATCATCTCGATGAGTTGCTTCAAAGCAGAATGGACTACAAAAAAGACAATCTGTCTCTGGCAATATTATATTTATAGGATAGTTATTATAGATTAAATTTTTATATGGCAATTATATCAACAGGATAGGTTTAATCTACTTCTTCACATGTTACAAAATACGTCAATTTGTGTGTTTGTTTTTGGGTATTTGCGTGCTTCCGTGTGTGGGTGATCCACATTCTAAAATATACAGTAAAGCACCGTGTTTAAGTTTCTTATTTATAAGTCGTTTCATCATAGTCTGATTCATTTGTAGCCATTGAAATGACAAAGAACTTTGCTCATACGACGCAACGCTTCGGTTATACGTCGTTTCTCCTCTTTCTTAATTTGAGTATAACTTGAAACTTCGAGCTGAGAGATTATATGAGTATTCCTTCGACTAAGAGCAGCTTTCGCTTCTTTCACCTCTGTATTCTACGGCATGTCCCTCAGCCAGTTGAACTAGACATTTCTTTCTGATGATGCTTTCACCTTCAGTGTCTTTGTAGAAATTCTCTGCGGAAAATTTGTTTTCTCAATACTTGACAGTCACAATGGCCTTGGGTTTTTGAGATCGAGCTTTCTTAGTTACGGAAGGGTAGTCAAAAAGTACCGGGATAGACACTAAAACGCGCAGAGGGAAGAGGCTCGATAAATATTGGCCTTAAACCTTCCCACGAATTTCCTGGAAGTTACTAGGTCATATTTCTAACTAATTCAAAATACTGCTACTTATAAATTATCTATAATATTCTATATGGCAACTAATAGTTGTTTGGAATACGAGTCAAACTATTTCCGAATTAATCTATCGAAATGCAAGATTACAAAACATTTTATGAGAAAGAAGAGGTATTCCAAAACAAAACACTTTTTAAATGTCATAGGAATTGCCACATAAAACAATGTTACTAATTTTATACCAATCGGATGATATTTTACAAATGTGCGTCTAGAAATTTTTCGTTCCTTTAAAATTTAATTAAAAGAGGAATTTAAACTCACATTAATATGTTTTTACTCTTCTATCATTCGTTAGGATTTGATGCATGCCTTACACAGCGACTTATCATAATCGCAAACGATATGTTTTAAAAATTAAAAAAAATGTCCCTTTTTTGATACTAGTTTTTTCAGTACAATTTTTCGCAAATTTTAGCATCGTTTTCCTTATTGTAAAATATTTGAAAAGTATAATTCTGGTTGAATTTCTTTGTCCTATCCATTTCTAAATAGTTGTCATGTAACTATATCCATTGAGCTCACAGATGGCGCTGAAACCTTAAACTCAGAGCAAAATTGAGCTTTACCTCTTTTTCCCTCAGCTATTCAAATGATGAAAACTTCAATTATAATATTCTAATTTTCGCTTACCATCTCGGATGTGAATGTCCAAGCTTTAAATTAAAGAAATCCTGTTTCCGCCGTCTACCCTTTTAAGGTTAGCAAATAAAAATATATTAAATACCAATATATTTAATTAAAAAAGTGGTAAGATTTTTAAAACATATTTATGCCCATCTAAATTTAATGTATAGTCTTGTTTTCGTAACATTCCATTAAAGGTTAATATGTCTGCCGTTTTTGTCATTATAACCGTTACTATCAGAGCTGAACTGATGTTTTTCACATCATTCATGACCGCATGCTTTGAAATATCTTAAATCAAATTTCATTCAATTTTATAGAACTGTATGATCGCCAGGGAGTAATTCAGTGGCAAAGATTATTGTGATGACCCTGTATAACTTCTAATTTTGGCTCTTTGTCATGACAGCACTTTAAATATGAATATAGATCTTTAGAAAAGAATGCAATCAAGCCAAATGTCGATTCATATCTTACTATTAACCTTTAAATAATTTAAATAGAATTATTTTTTCTTATTTACTCCATATAATTAGATGTCGAATACTCAAGGTGAATGATAATTATAAAAGAATATTGTTTTCTCAATTCTATCGTATTGTTAGTGGTCAAACAGTCAGTGAGTTTTATTATGTACGTCAATTGTATAAAAAGAACAATATTTTAAAAAGCGCTTTCGAAAAATGCCTTCCCTTCGAAACCTATTCATTTTCTCCAAATTGAGAATAAGAATTATGATTCAAAATTATCCTCAATGTGAACTTTAAAATCAGCTGTATTTTCATTATTTACAGCAGGATAGCTCTTGCTATTCATATATTTTATAAGTAAATTTCTGTATAATGAATAACCTTTGTCAAAATTTAAATTCTTCCACTCATTTCCGATAAAAATAATTAAATTTTAAACATAAAGTTTGTAAAACTGTTCAAGAAGTATGCGACCGGTTTTCTCTTCAAAAAACCGTCTTCATAGTCTGTAGCTTTATACTGATGTGAAAATTAAAACTATTCACATTAAGACTAGCTTAAAATAAAATTTACTTCATTTTAATTTAAAAATAGAAACTAAAAATGCGTTCTGCATATTGTAGAGGGCTGTTTATTTGACAATCGCCTAGACAGGACCTTTATCGTATGGCCTCAATTCTCTAGTTGACAATTTTTGCAGCGATATAAATGTGGTTTGTGGAATAATTTTTATGCGAAAACGCTTCGTAGCTACTTTAAGTGAAAAGTATTTAAATTTAGATACCATAAAAATGAAACCTTACTGCAGTTAATGAAAATGTGTTTACATTTATACAGGGTGTCCCAAAAGAGTAGAACAAGAGTTTATTTCCTTAAATGTTGATCCTAGACATATACTTCCAATTACAAAGTTTCATGAAATAAGGTAAGAATTCATATGAAAATTCTTTGATATCGAAATGGAATAATAATAAAAAGTTATAAAACTTAAATTTTTTTACGACCCCTTAAACCAAAAAGTTCAATTTGTAAAATGTTTTTCTTTAACTCTGTTAGCGGAGAAGTAAGCAAATAAGAATAAAAACGAAAATACGAATTTCGAAAATAAATTAAGTGAGTTCTGCAGCTTTGCAGCCTTAAAGGATAAGTCGCCACTGCATTTGGTAAAGCTTAATAATACGTACAACATTGAGAGCAAACAATTTAATATTCTTGATCGATATTAGGCTATTTTCCTGTTATGGCTTAGATTCTCATGTTGTCCTTCCATTCTTTATGAAGTCTGTAATTACAAATATCTGCCAATGAAACTGAGCCACAGTATGCATCAGTCTCAATTTTTTTCAATTCATGATGATTGGATGATGTACAACTTGACAAATATTTGCATTTCGCTGTTTTTCTAGGTTGAATGAATTTTCATTTCTGCAATAAACATCTGCATATAAATTAACGAGAATTTTGAATTTAATATAATAGAGAGATATGTTAATTTATAAATTAACTTATCTCTGTAAGTTTTGCGTATAAAATCATGAAACTTAGCTTATATTAGATGAGTGTAAGATTAACAATTCACTCATTGAAATCTTTGCTCTATGGGGGAAGGTATAAGAATTTAATTTTTTTATCTTTTTATATTCAACTTCCACACAAGCGAAAGTGCCTTCCCACGAATTCCTACCTTATTTGATGAAACTTTGTAATTGGGCGTATATGTATATGTGCAATACTTCAGGAAATTTGAAAAAAAAAAACAATCTTATAAAAACCTTTAGTTTCAAGTTATCTCATTACAGCTCCGTTTTCCAGGTCAAGCTGGCGGCAATTAATTTTGCAGCCGTCTGGGCCTTGGATATAAGTGTTTAAATTATTATTTTTACAGATAATATTTCTTCAGTTGAAGTTTTCAAAAAAAAGCAAATGCGATTCAACTTATATTAATCGAGTTAAAAGAAACAAGCTTAGAGCAATTGGGTCGATCGGCTTTTCCTGAGTGAAGGTTCATGCCTATAAGCCAGGTAACGAGCTGGCCGATCAAAATGTTATATTAGCTACCAAAGATGGTGAAAGGTTTGATATTCCAGCTCTATATTCTTTACTTAAAAGGCGTCTAAAACATTTCATATTAGAAAATTTGCAGTGATATTGGGATGAGTCTTATACAGGAGTCAGTGTACGATAGAATATCTCCACAATTAATTTTAACGATCAGCTAATAACTGAACATTATTATTTATTGTCTCCGGGCACCGTCCGTTTCCTCAGTATTTAAAACGCTTTCTTAAATTTAATAGTTTTACATGCATCTGCGGGGACTGGGGGTTTCGCTTTTGGCTGTATTCATACTAAATCGTTTCACATCACCCGGCCCACTAGTTTCAATAAACCGTTTTGGTTCGATAACGTTCTGAAAAATCCTTATTCGTTCGTTAAGCTCAAAAATATTTGTTATATTTCAGAACGCATTTGTGATGAAATTAAAGCTGCAGAAGTGGGGTGAATCCTCCGTCCTTTTCCCCCTCTTCTTTATTGTGGTATTGTGCAGATTTTCGTATACATAATATTTATCTATGGAATTTACTTGTTATTTTAAAAAATTGTTTTTCTCTTATTTAATATATTTTTTGGTCCCAGTCTCTGGTGGTTTTGTCTCTTAGTGACATCTTTCTTATTGATAGATTCACATTGTTTTGCTTTTCCTTTATCGCTATATAAACAGATTGCCTGAAGATATTGTCCCCCCCAGCGATTCGTACATATGTTCTTGAGTAAGTGTATTGCCGTGTTTTTTCCTGTGTGTTTTAATAGCACTCTTTCCAGTTTTGGTTCTTGGCCCCCGGAATGGGAAAATTTGTATAATTTTCATATAATATTTTTTCTTTGATTGCAAAAATGTCCATACATTCTGTAAACAAATTCCGCCCATGTTGGCGTCGAATGTATGCTTGTAGAAACTTAAAGTAAATACTGACCAATTGGTTCTTTCTCCAGAGGCCTTGCACTCTTTTGGGTAGACGGGTCACCGTGAGGTATTGCGATCTGGGGTTTTGGCGCATACAGAAAATTGTGATAAATTTTCTATTTGTCGGTTAGGTTAGATTAACATACCGTTTTTGAAGCAACAAGAGTGCTATTTAGGGCCGGACCTAAATTTTAATTTGAACCGCGGTCAGATGACGAGGATGGCGCCCCTTCTCCAAACTTCCACGCCACACTAACGGGAGGACGTTTGGCCACTGCGTATGATCTAGCGTGCGGCAGGCCCCATACGCGGCTGATCTTCAGTGGAATCGGATTTCGAACTTGCGGCCCTCCGATCCAGAGGTCGAGACCTTACCACTAGGCCACCGCGGCCTCTTCAACTTGTTGGAGAAAACTGCTAATGGAAACACGTATTTATTTACCAGAGAGGTCCCATAATAAAGGCACAGGGAGAAATTAGACTGACAATTATAATTCTGGAAAATTATTTTATACACTTCACGAAAACAACATACTTTTGTTCATTTCTCGACAAAATTTTCGTAAACGTTAAGATATTTATTCCAGCGTGACACTCTTTTAAACATCACTTCATGGCACTGCTGTTTGTTAAGTTGCTTGCAGTATTCCAGAACGTTTTCTCTTTTCTTCTTGCAAATCCTCCTGATCCACAAATCCTTTTCCGACGAAAACGCTCCGAAAAATTCATATACCCATTAAAATAAAAGGCCAGGACGATTACGTGAAGGAGTTAATCTTTTGCACAGTGGCACACCCCCCCCCCCCCATACGTCAAAGCGAACTAAAGCATGATAGGAACGACGGAAATGGGAGGTCTTGCAACATCCACCCAATAGTCCAGATTTAGCTCCCTAGGAGTTTCACTTTTTCGGACATTAAAGAAATTAATTGCGAAAAATGCTTAGAGGATCAGAAGGATTTGTAAAACACTGTTCTAGAATATTTCAAGCAATTTGACAAACAGCAGTACGATGAGTGATGTTCAAACGAGTGTCACGCTGGGACAAATGTCTCAACCTTTAAGAAGATTATGTCGAGAAATAAGCAAAAGAATGCGGGTTTCGTGAAATGTATTAAATATTTTTCAGATTTATAATTGTCAGTGTAATTTCACCCTGTACCCTTATTATCGGACTACCCTCGTATATGTTACAGACTATCCAATCAAGAGCGATTGCAACTTACAAGGAGGGGGCACGACTTGGGAAATTCAGTTCGGAATGAAACTTGGCGTATTATTAGAATACCTTTAGGTGTTCACCTATTAATCTAATAAAATGCAATGGCTAGCCAATTCGGAGAAAATGACCCTCAAACTTTGGGCTCAGCTTATATACCAGAACGAGATCGCCAGCAGATAACGGCCAAATGGCTCAGGTGTCCGCGCGCTTTCCTTCTGTTCGCTTGGTCGTCGGTTCGGACCTTGCTGTGGTTTATTCATTTTTATTTTTTCCAAAATTATTTTAAATTAAATGAAAAATTAAAGAAATATTTTTAATTAAAATTTTAATTATTTTTATGCATAAAATAACTGTTCATTCACATGATACTTGAATTATAGTTAAAAATTAATTTATAAGCAGTAAATTAATTATAAACACACCTTTAATGGTAATAAATGGTAATTATAATGATGCTCATCATGAAACATTTTTGTTTAGAATTTATCATTCATAAATTTTAGAAATTCATTCTACATTTATTAATTCATTTTAAATTTATCTTTCGCTTGGTGCTAGTAATTCTATATTTCGACATTTAATTGCATACAAGAACCTGAATGATAATTATCATGAAAACATTTGAAAAAAATATTTTTACATCTTGGACAATTAATAAATGACGATTGTTCACAAGAACAATGGTTCTTTAAGTGATTCTTGTGCAATTCCATCTTCAACCTCCAATACACTAGCAATATATTTATTTATAAAACATTTTAACTATTTGTATCATGCTAATTTAATCGAAAAACAGCATAAAGCACTTCAAAATCCAAGGTGAATAATCACGTTTGTTCAGAATTTCTAAAGAAATAAGAGTAGCACTATAGAAGAATTTCATACGATAGTGAGTAAAAACAATTGCTCAATCTTTCCCTTTTGAATCATTGAAATTTTATACCATCTGCCTATGCATTTAATAGATTAACAGCTGCTCTCTATTATTTAAATTCGATCATTAAAATATTAGACCGTCCGCAAATGTACTCAATGTATTAAGATCTGCTCTCTTTTGTTTTCAAGTTAAAGTAAAAACGAAGTGTTTGTAAATACAAAAACCCAAATAATTTAAAACTTTTAATGATTTTAAGATTTCAATTTTAAATACAGTTATTATTTATCACCATTAAAAACGTATTTATAATTATTTTACTGCTCATAAATTAAATGTTAACAATAATTCAAGTATCATATGAATGAATAGTTATTTCATGCATAAAAATAATTAATATTTAATTAAAATATATAATTTTGGAAAAAAATGAAGAAAAATACAACGAGTTCCGAACCGACGACCAAGCGGACAGAAAGAAAGCGCGCTGACAGATGAGACATTTGACCGCTAACTGCTGGTGATTATTTACTGATATATAAGCTGTGCCCAAAGTTTGAGGGTCATTTTCTCCGAATTGGCTGGTCATTGCACTTTATTAGATTAATGGGTGAACACCCTAAAGGCATGCTATTAATATGCCAAGTTTCATCCCGAACTAAATTTACCAAGTCGTGTCCTCTCCTTGTTAGGGTGGATCGCCAATCAGAAGCCAAAAAGCCTCAGAGGCGTCTTTATGACTCCAAAAGAGCTGAGAGGAAAAGATTTGTTAACATTTAAAGAAAACGATCTTAAATGCCAGTCTGACTTTACTTGAAAAAATAATGCCAAGATTTATTAAGTATTTGTTTTCATGTAATTTTATTACAAGTAATTTAAATAAAAATATATTTAGCATTCTTAGAGTTTAACGAAATTAATTAGATCATGTATTATTATTTTCGATAAATTGAATGAAATGAAAGAATGTTTCTGCACAAATAATGCTTTATTTATTTCCATTACCTAAATTGAGTTTTGAAAATAATAGTAAATTATAACTAGGATTTCGAGTTTAGTTTAGTTGCATTCACAATCTTTTTGAAGCAACAAGGGAAGTGTGGGGTATTCTAAACGAGCCTTGCCATTTTGAACTGCGGTCAACTGACGAGGATGAAGCCGGAGCTGGGACTTCTTCTCCAAGCTTTCACACTACACCAGAGAGAGAACGTTTGGTCACTACGTATTATTTAAGGTGTAAACTGGTCCACATACTCGGTGGATCTTTAGGGGAATCGGGTTTTGTACCTGGAGCCCTTCGGCCCCGAAGCCGGAACCTTATCACAATGCGATCGAGGCTCGCTAGGATTGTTGTGTCGGTAGTTTATAATTATTGAAATTTACTTAAATTTAAGCAATTAAACTTCACAAGTTAAAAGTTAAAGTTTTAACTTAAACATATCGTATAGTGGCTAGTAACTGAAATATACTAGAATTTTACTTTCTTATAAATTTGCAAATCAAGGCATATAACATCATATCAATAACACAGATCCATTCCAGACACTCTTAAAATACCAATTGAGAAGCTAGCTAATGCCATGAATGATCCAGGACACAAAATAAGGTATACTAAGCATTTTTATTACACTTCTTGATTATAACAAATTACACAACTATACTTCTTTACTATAAGTAATTATTACAAGCTTAAACTTGGCATTTAATTGCATATATCTTAATAAAACACAAGCGCATGGCCATATAGTTCTGAGTTAAATTTACCAGACAAGAAATTTTTACGTTAACCTGATTATCATAAGGAAGCTCCTGATCCTAGGTGATCACCTAAATATTTAAAACTAGTTTCAAAACCTTAAACTTAAAGTTTTCAATTAAGACCATTTACAATCTAATATTTTCTAATTTTTACAACATCAAGCTTATCGACATTGAGCAATACAGAAATACAACATATTTAAACAAACACATATTGTCTCGATCCTAGATTTATCATTTACTCAATTTGGGTGGGTTATTAATTTTGTGAAAACATCTCATAATAAAAGTTCAAAGCACTCTAAACCCACAACCTAAGTCTGATTCACTGCCTAACATTCTATCATCAGGAATTATTTTTAACTAGTTGACCATATGGGTGACAAAAGGAAAAGTATATATTAGAAGGACTTATCTGATATACCGTCACTGGAAGCGTCCCCCTGGGACATGTGAACAGATGTGGATTCGCCAACTTGGGATGATTCGGCGACACGGAATTCCTGATCGCAGTACTGCCTCCAGAACCTTGACTCTCTTGTAGGATCCACCGCTAAACACTGCGCCT
Source organism: Araneus ventricosus (assembly GCA_013235015.1). Classification (NCBI taxonomy): domain Eukaryota; kingdom Metazoa; phylum Arthropoda; class Arachnida; order Araneae; family Araneidae; genus Araneus; species Araneus ventricosus. Next base: position 12,344 of record BGPR01010649.1, read on the forward strand.
GGAACGTCGTAATTTCAGCTAACACTTGGGGCTGGGCGATTCCTCCCTTCAGGACCTATCGACCTTTTCTTTCACCGCCTCGGACCCACTCAGGCAAGCGTGAAGGCTCCACTATTCCCGTAACCTGCTGACCCTTCTTGAAGACTTTATCGGTTCTTTCTCGCGTCATCGGCAAGCTATTCCAATCGTTACAGCAAGGGCTCCTCGCTGCTAAAAAAAAACTCATCATCCGTCTCGCCTTTTTCCTCTTTTCCTTCTTTCTTTTTTATTTTTTTTGTGTCTCTGTGTCACCGGCAAGCCATTCCAATCGTTCCAGCAAGGCTCCTCGTTGCTCAAACTCAAACCTCTCCCGTCTCGCCTCTTCTTTTTTCTTCTTACCTCCTTTTTTTCAACTTTCTCGCCTTATATTTCCAAGTTCTCTTTCCAGCCAAGAAATTCACGCCTTCAAAATCATCCTTCATTGGATAGGTTCGAGAAATGCACGCCCCTACTTATCTTCCATTGGGCCGTCAGCTACAATTTTTATACTCCCACTTCGTTAAGCTAACCCCTAGGTAATTAATTATCTGTATGTCACCAGAGGAATAAAGAAACGTAAAGTTAATGACACTGCAGCAGTTCCAGGTGGGTCAAGGCGTCACCACCCGCAGGGTAGCATAACCTTGATTACAAAAGTCTGTCCATCTGTTGTCCCAACACGAAGAAAGGTCCATTTGTGCGGAACCGATGTATGTGTCTACCTCTTTTAAGGAGGTAATCCATCACCAACTGTTGCCATTGTCGCAACCCCCTTTGAGCCGTCCGTTTTTAAAGAATACTCTGTCTTCTCTTTCTTCTCTTGCTACAAAGGAAGTCATCACACCTCTACAGCTGTTGCAGCCTTTCACATAGCAAACAATATATCCCACATAGAAATTTCACTCATATGAATGGGGAGGGGGGTGCAAAAAAGTATTTCATTACTCCGTTCAGCAACCCAACAAGAATTTAGCTAATTTAAACAACAGACTTTTCTGTTGCTAAGAAAAATCACAACAGGATTTAAAATTAGTTGGTGATTGGGATCAATATTATTTTTTGAAACATGAAATGCCAAATACAGTGTCGACTCGTGTATAGATACTGAGGAGCTGCAGCACCTCCAATGTTTTTCAGCGTAAAAATTTAATTACTATTTCATATAATCTTGCACTTTATATTTAATATAATAACATATAGTTACGCTTCTTATAAACTATTATGGAACGAAGCTACTCTTGTGGGTTGCTACCATTAATAAATGAAATTTTCATTTCAGCAGAGTTTCGGAGAAACAGATATTATTGCCCATTCCTCAACAAGTAACATCGAAACGATTAGGGGTATATTTTCTGAATTAAAAGATACGAAAGTTTGAAAAAAATTATTTCCAGTGAAGGTGAAAGATCCAAGCATCCACAAATTGTATCATAAAAAATAAAATTGGAAATTTCGCAAAAATGTACTTTTTTCTTCAGGCATTCTTAAAATCTGAAACAGCGAATTAGGCCTTGTTTAAATACGCATATTGTTCGTTCTTCCAAAGAGTGAAACACCTTTGGTGCGTCCACCCCTCTGAACGGCCAATTGTCCTCTGCCGAGGGCGGCCTCTGTATAGAGATTTACCTGAATTTTAAATTTTAAATAGCTCTAACAATAGTTTTTTTTGCGATAAATATCCTTCAAGGACATTAAGGAAAAACCGTTAAAACTATGATTAATTTTGAAGTAAATATCTATTTAAAATTTTGACACTTTCTGTGTGAACACCTACTACTTAAGAAATAACTATGTGCCAAATTTGGTAGTTCTGGGACCAATGATCTGATCTATAAAGCGTTTTGAATGACTTTTGCATCATGCAAGTCGCATCATGAGTCAGGCAAGATTTAATTTACTGAGAGCATCCAGACCATGAGTATTATCATGTTTAAAAAGCATTTGATTATTTTCTATTATATCATCTCTTTGCTGCTGTGGTAGATGGGCGACCCTTCCCTAGTCTTCTTCGTCCTCTACCAATCACTTGAATGTAATTTCACAATCTGGCAGTGAGGCTTTGTGATGTTGCACATTCTTTTACCAATACAGTTAGTATTTGGTGATCTTCAAGATTTACTATGGATCTAAAAACTTAGCAATCAAGTAAGTCGTGCTGCAATGCCATTGAAAAAGTAGAAAATCTTGAAAAAGATTACACAATGTTCTAAACAGAGGCGTAGTCGCAAAATAATCAGTTCCGGGACACTCTAAAAGGAATGTTGGAACGCTCTACTCTGGGTGACAACAATTGTGCTTTTATAAGGTCTTTTTCACAGTTTTTATTTATTTATTTCTCGTGGAAAAAGGCAATGCCGCAACCGCGTTCCGATGCGTACCGTCTACACTACACCCCTGCTGCTAATCACGCTTTGGTATGTTCCAAGTACTGTTACTATTGTCGTCTGTGTTTGACAAGCTTCAAGACGTCCTATGGCCCTCCAAACTTCGCATTCAAGTCAGGACTGCTGAATGATTTTTGCAAAGGCTGTGAAATTGTACGATGTGCACTTTCAAGATAATGGGACTTGCAAATACTTCGAAGTTCTCTCAACTTTTGTATAGTACATTTTCAACAATGAATTAATTTTGTGCTTGCATCTCATTTGCATAATATAACAACATTCTTTGATTTCTAGTTTCCTTTTCTGACGTTTTTGTTTAAAAAAATCAAACACATATTTTTATTATCTCTTAATATTCCTTTTGCAATATTACCTAATTTTTCTAAGCAGTGTATCAAATGTGTGTATGTTATGGTCAATGTTATAAATCCGCTATTATGCATAATAATTGGATTAATAACCGATTATGCATAATTCCTTTACCCTAACATATACATAAGAAAAAGAATGATACAACTTCTGATGACTCAGTGGAATCTTTTTATCTATAGCAAAAAAATATTAAGTGGTTTCTTGCACACTTTTATCAGATTTTAGTATAAAATGAATTCAATGAAAACGCTTATTGGTGTGTCTTTCTCTCAGGGATTAAGAAGAAATCTCTGAGTCACACTATTTCATTCCAACCGTCAAAAAATCGTCAAATGTGTATACATAAGAAATAGAATGTTACAGCTTCTGTTGACTCAGCGAATCCTTTCTATTTATTACACGAACAAAATTAAGCCGTTTCAAGCACATTTTATTCAGATTTTAATTTCAAATGAATTCAATCAAACACTTACTTCTGCGTCTTTCCCTTACAGATTAAAAAATTTCATCAAGTAATACTATTTGTTTGGAATCGTCAAAAAATTCGTCAGTGGGATTTTGAAGAATCTCCACGTTTTATCAACAACTCTGTATGCAACCTTGTCATCTTATTAAAAATTATGTAACTGTTGTCTGAGAAATATAGACTCATTGCAATAACTAATTCTTGCAATTTTTGACAACTTTTCAGGTAAATTAAGAATCTGAAATTATTTTGACACTACAAATCTCTAAAATAATTCTGAATCTGCCAGTAAACTGATAACACTAGAACAAGCGGCGTGCCTATCTCTACCATTATCTGTCAATTTCACGGATATATAAGAGAAAGTCCTTTATTTATTACTTCTTTAAATTTATTTAATATTTAATTAAATAAAAACCAATAACTATGCGCATATACAAAACATTTTCATATTTAACATTATTTTCATACCAGAGTATAATCTAGTTGTTACATTTCCGGAAAACAGAATCCACGTAATGAGTAAATCCTTATCAAGTGTATTTTTTATCATGTCCACAGAGAGCGCCTGTTCTATTTTTGCTGCAATAAATCAAATTGACGTGTTTTATGTTCATTGGAAGTTTGATTCGAAACAAGAGATTATACGAGTATTCCTATGATTAAGAGCAGCTTTCGTTTTTTTCACCTCTATATTCCACGGCATGTTCTTCATCCAGTTGCAATAGGCAATTCATTCTGATGTTGCTTTCACCTCCAGTGCCTTTGTACAAAATGTATACCGAGAGTTTGTTTTCTCTGTACTTGAACTAAAAGTGGCTTTGAGTTTACGAGATCGAGTTATGTTAGTTACGAAGAATAATCAAAAAGTGCCTGGATGGACACTAAAACACGCAGAGGGAAGATATTTGATAGATATTAGCTTTAAAACTTCCTACGCATGCGCTGGAAATTACCATGTCGTACTTCTACGTCCATATAGTAGAGCTTTCAACATTATGTGTGCGAAGCAGTCGTCGGTTTTCTAATTTGTCATGTACAAAGCATACATAGAGAAAGTATTGTAGTCGTCAAAAAATTCGAACTTGAGATTTTGTCGAATCTGCCCCTTCCTGAGTCCGAAAAAACAATTTTGGAATTATATCTGTCTGTGTGTGTGAACATGATAAGTCGTAAACGGTTTGAACTAGGGAGATGAAATTTGGTATATGGTCTTCACACAAAATTAGTAGATCTCTATATAATTTGGACAAAATCCCTCCATGAAAAGACTGTCTGTCCATCTCTCCGCTTTTATGTTAACACTATAACTCAAAAACTTAAATAGCTAGATGGATCAAATTTGGTACGCAGTTTTATCTAAGGAATGTAGGTCCATATTAAAGTTTGGATCATATCCGTCAAAGAGTTGACTGTCTGTTGGTCTGTGTAATCACATGCTTGTGAACACGATACCTCCCAAACGCAATGACTTAGATAACTGAAGAGATCATGTCCAGCTTACCAGAGGAGATCATAATTGGTGTCGATCTCAATGGACATAATACCCTCTGGGGCTATAGATCAAATGACAATCGAGGCAAAGACATCCTGGTCTTTATCCTGGCTAATAACTTAAACATCATCAATAAGCCAGATGGTCTACCTCCCTTCCAGAGAAATAACAGTGTCGGCTGGCCAGACCTGACTTTATGCTCCCAATCACTTATAGATTCTTCCATTAATTGGGAGATCCTAGAAGAAATCTCCTTAATCGACCACAGATATATAGAAACAATAATAACATCAACAGTAGCAAATCAATTTGACAAAAGATACAAGACACGTCATAGGAATCACCTTAAATTTCTCAATATCCTTGGTAAAGAAATTTATCATCAAGAAAGAAAAATAAAAACCGGCCAGAAACTCAGGAGAACTTAATAACGCCATAATAGAACTGCAAACTTAATCATAAATGCATGCAACAAATGTTTCAAAATCAAATTGCAATTACTCATAAAACACCAAACTGGTAGATAGAGCAGCTATAAATTCATAAAAAGAAAGTCAGAACACTAAGAAGGAGAGCACAGCGGCCGCCGGAAATTGAAAGGCAAGCACGATACCAAGTCTTTAAGAAAGAGAACGCGAAGTACAAAAGACATATTAAACAAGCAAGAATATGGGTTGGAGAAAATTCTGCAGCGCAGCCTCCCATCCGTATGGGAAGCAGTACAATGCGGCGTTTCGAAAATCAGTTTTCCCGTCTCAAATCCCCTACTTGATGAATGGAGACCCAAAGGGAAGTCTGCAAGAGGCAGCACAAAATATCCTGGACTAGATTTTCCTTTCCCTTGCCATTACAACAAATTACTATCTAACCGCATCAACACAGCCACCTGATCCTGCATTCCCTCCCCAAGAAATCTCGGTGGTAATAGAACATCTTCCGTCAGACAAAGCCCCGGGTTTAGATGGAATCGACAACCTCCTAATTAAAATCATTCATAAACGCTTCAATAATATCTTTCCAACCCTCTTCAACAAGTGCCTGCACCTAAGCTCCTTCCCGGATTCCTTGAAAATAGGAAATATTATCTTATTCCAGAAAGGAAGGAATGACCAGCGGCTGGCCTCCTATTATTGTCCTTTTTCGCTCCTACCGACAATAGAGAAGGTGCTGTAGAAACTTATGACTCAGAGGTTGACATATCATCTGGAGTCCACCAACAGCCTAAACGACTGATAGCATAGCTTCAGAGAAGACAAGTCTGTGGACACAGCCATCAACCAGCTATTAAGCAAAATTCAAACAGTACAAATATATGGCAAGGAGGTCTTAGTGCTCTCTATTTACATAAAGAGAGCCTTTGCAACTTGCAACATCGAGCTATACTTAAGAGTTTGGACGCCATCACTTGCCCAATAACCATAAATAGACTCTTTCACAGCCTTCTTCAAAATAGGAAACTGAAACTACTGATCCCACAAGGTAGGGCCACAGAGGATAAAAAACAAGGCTGCCCTCAAGGTTCATGCAGTGGCCCGGCCCAGTGAAACCTCGTAGCCAGCGAAATACTCAATCAAGTCTGGCCAGATAACGTTCATATACAAGCCTTCGCAGATGATTTTGTGCTGGTCATTGAAGCGGACACAAATAAAAGCCTTGTAAATGGCACGCAAAGTGCAACAACCCAATTCAGTTCTTAGTGCTCTGAAAAAGAACTTGCCATTTAAACAGAAAAAACAAATTATATCTTATTCAGCAAAGTGGTAAGAAGTCCCAAGATCACATGGACGGGTACAAAATAAATAAAGTTAAATCTTTAAGTACCTAGGGATACATGTTGATGATCGACTTAACTGGCAGGAGAAAATTAATAAGCAAGGAGAGAAAGCCCTCAAAATGCAGCAAACCTCAAAAGAATCGCAGGTGATAATTGGGGAATCTCTCAGATACACAGGACTGTTTATAAAACAGTTATTGAGAGAATGCTGGCCCACGGATCTTCAGCTGGGTGTCTAAATCCAACTTTAAAAATGAAGAGGAAACTTTCTTTGATTCAAAGGACATTCCTACTCCACATATCGGGAGCTTATTGCACCACCCCAACGGCAGCGTTGCAAACTATACTCGGCATCCCAAGCCAGGTTTACATAAATTTATCGCCTAAGAATCTCTCTTCCCCCTAACATTACAGATATCCAACCGCAAGATTTCGAGATGAAGGTAACAGGCTAGTCCATTCATCCTTCAGAGCATCTTAAACCTTGTCTCTTTTTCCCTCAGCCCTTCAAATGATGAAAACTTCAACTCTCTTTTTCGCTTACCAGCTTGGTTGTAAATATCCAAGCTTTAAATAAAAGAAATAAAACTGAAAACTTCATCCTATGATGGTTGATTAATAAAAGTAATTTTAGTACAAATATTTTTGATTAAAATAGTGGTAAGATTTTTAAACAAATATTTGTGAGAATCTAATTGTATAGTTTTTTTTCGTCGCATTACGTAAAAAACATATTGTTGCCATTTGAAATTTTCGGCTTTTTGTCATTGTAACCGTTACTATGAGAGCTGAACTGTTATTTTTCACATCATTCATGAGCGTATTCATTAATTATCTGCACCCAAATTTCATGCCATTTTATAGAACTGTATGATCGCCAGGGATTAATTCACTGGCAAAGACATGGTGACCCAGTATAACTTCTAATTTTGGCTCTTTGTAATAACAGCAATTTTAAACACTTTGAATACGAATAATAGGCATTTAGAAAAGAATACAATCAAGCCATATGCCAATTCATATATTATTATTAAATTTTAAGTAGTTTAAATAAAATTTATTTTTTTAAAATTCTACCATATAGTTAGAGGTCGAATACTCAAGATGAATGGTTATTTTAATGGAATATTCTATTTTTCTGAATTATATCGAATTGTTAGATGTAAAATAGTCAACATGAATTATTATGTACGTCAATTCCATAGAAAGAAAAATATTTCAGAAAGCATGCGAGAAAAAATGCCTTCTATTCTAAACTTATTCATTGCATCGAAATTGAGAATAATTTCTAAGATCTCTTTATTTTAATATTTTTTTTATTTGAGAATAAGATTTTTTAAAATTAAACGACTACCTGCATGTATATAAATCGAATGCATGTATATCCAATAAAAGTATGATTTTTTTCACTTTTATGACAAATTTTCAATATTGTTCTCAATACTATGTCGTAATATATAAATACTTCTAAAAATGTTTAGCTGTATTCCTTTTATATGAATTTACATTGGTTGTATCTAATTTGAAATAATCAAAGTTGTTTGGTAGACTTCAGATTAGATGTCTTTTCATTTATATGTCGTTTTACGTCAGTCCCCGACAGACTTATAAACGGTACTTTACTGTATATCAGTTTTGAGGTTTACATTGGCAATGTGAACAATTGCTATGGCATACGTCTGAAACCCTGTTATAAACGCTAAACAAGTGAAACATCTTATTAAAATTACTGCGATTAAATTTTTCTGCAGCATTTTATAGCAAAAAGGTGAAAGAATAGTCGCTTAGGATAAGCAATGTATTCTATATTCGATAAAATGTTCCGCATGTGATTCGATTTGCGGCATTGAATTTTAAGCCACCTCACCCTACTTGTCATAATCCAGAACTGTGCACAGTCTGTGAGCAATTGTAAAAACAGTGCAATCCCATAATTCCTGTCTTATCGTCTTCTGAATCAATTTGTCTGTTTCCAAATCTACCGTTGCTGTCGCCTTGTCCAAAACAAGGATTTTGGTCTTTTTCAGAAGAGCTCGCGCAAGGCACAGTTGCTATCGCTGACCAACGCTGTAAAGAAAGAGTTTAGTTGTACAGCGTGGTACATTTCGAAAACAAAATAAGAGTACATATAAGTGGCGAAAAAAATATTTTCACAAACAACAAAACTAAAAAAAATACAGTTTCTCTCGAATTTGAATGTTATAATGGTAATATCGGGGTGTTTTCCCGTTGAATTTTTCAGAATTATACAGAAAAGTGGGTATGCATTGCAGAAAACTTCCTGTCGATCGAATCGATCCAAAATTTGTTATATATCAACAACTTTGGTAACAAGATTATTAAGGCATTCGAAAGAAACTCAACAGGATTCTCAGCTTTCTAAGAACGTTAGAAAATTACTTTCATTTACCAAGCTACCATTTTAGAAACAACTCTTTTACACTTTCGTGATTTGACAATTTAGAAAATAAGACAGGTAACGATTACAAAAGTAAACAATATCGATATACGCACAGAGATAATGCTAGATACAAAAGTATTAAAATCAAAGCACTGCATCTTTAACAAAGATCGAATACCAAATTTCGTTTATTTAAGCCGTTCCATTTTTTAATTATCGCAGTCACATACACTCGAATTTTAAAAAGTTACATAGTGGTGCACACAGAAAATTAAATAGGATTATAAAATTGTGATATAAATAAAACGAATGTGAACTCTATGAAACCCTAGCTATGGAGTCAATTCATCCTATAAATTTAACTTTGTGTAGTAACTAACTTCCCTCCTCTCTTCTTTTTGTCCCTGAAAAATGTGCAATAACGTCCAAAATGAAATAAATACACGGAGTATTTAACAGTTATTGCGATAACTTCTTTTGATTTTTTGAAATCAATTAGCAAATTTAAGACAGATGTTTCTGTTAAATTTGTGTATAGATACCAATGTCATAATATTATTTTTTAAAGTGTTCTTGAATTTTAAGACAAGTTTTTAGAATTTAATATCTATTTGTAAAATAAAATTGAAGGAGTTTCGAACTTCTAGTCCGTAAGATAATGCTTTAGGCTTCATTCGTCTGCTTTCATATCATTCTTAAAAATACTCTTAATTATAACAACGATGTCGTGCATATAAATAACGAATATAATACTGTCGGAGACGCTGGTGTGAACTTAGGAACTTGAACAAAGAAAAGTATTATTGTAAATTAAATTTAATTTTTAAAAAAATTCATTAAAATTTGAAAAAAGTTTCCACGAAAGCTAAATTGATATCACTAAAAAGCTGATATTTTTATATCAAAAGCTGATATTCTATTTTAAAGTATTTTTTTTGCAACAATAAGCTCAGTCGAAAGATGGTGAAAGATTAAATCATCATGCATGTATCAACAATAAGCTCCAAACCCATTGAAGAAAAATTTTAAAATTACCAAAAATTTTTAATTAAGTATGTATTTAAAATTTAGAAGGAAACATTCTTAGAGATCTCTTATTACCCAGTCTGCCAAAATTAGTAGCTCTAGACCCCTACGGTGCTCCTTGCTTTTAGCATCATGCATGTCGCATCCTGTAATTTGCAGATAGTATCCAGCCTATAATTCAGGGGTAGGGAATCTGTAGCCTTATCAGATATTTAGAATTTACATTGAAATAATATAAATGTCCATAATATAATAATAATAATAATAAGAGAACAATAACCGTTACAATATTGCTCTTGCGGTCTTTGGCAATCTTTTGTCAATACTTAAAGTAGCATAGTAAGTACTAAACTTTTTTTCTTTATTTTACAGAGAGGTGATGTTAGGATGATGTGGTAGGGTCTCAGCTTCGGGACGCGATTCCACTGAATATCTGCCACTTATGTGTGTAAAAATCAACAACGGTAGTTTTGCTGGAAGAAAACTAAACCAGAAATAAGGACTTTGATTAAGTACGGGAAGGTATGTGCGCAGTACCCAACGATTATTAACGAGATTTCTTCTGTTCACGCACTCTGATTGTGATAATAAAACGCGGACTTGCTCAGTTAAAATGCAAAATGTGAACAGATTCTTAGAGGGAAGTGATCTATTGCGATATTTAAAAAAAACTTTATTTCGGGACCGCCAGGCGCACCTGGTATGCCTAGCCGTTAATACGGCATGTAAGACATTTTGCCTGGCGACGAGAAAGCAACAAAAGTTTGTGAGACGCGTTTAGAAGTTCTCAAGTGTTTTAGAGCCAATAGATTACAAATTATTAATCCCCCTGATTGTAAAGCAATTTTTTTAAAATGTAAATCATGTTTCGTTGAATATTTATATGAGGTTATTTGTATGTTTTTCTCGACTATTAGAAATGACAATTTAAACCGCAATACTACTACTTTGAGTTGGTGGCACATGGTAGAATTTTCCTAATTATTCAGCGTCGTTATCGGAAGACTACTGGCTGGAAATCAGATTCATGGAGTACTTTATTTTAATTACTTCTTCTGATATTTAATTACCGAATATTCCTTTTAACAGAAAGTAATAAATTTTTTGACAAAAGAATTAGGACTTTATAATTATTTTAAAACATAATATTTAGCTGATTCGAACACTTATTATTCGCATGAGTTAGTAATTTGATATTTGCACTAGCTCCAGAAATTTCGTATTAACGAAATCGTAAACTTTCGTCTGGAATTCGAAATTCTTTTCGCTATTTTTTATATTTCAAAGTAAAAATTTAAAAAGTGGTTTTCATTGCTGAATTTTACATGTATTACAAGTGATTTCTTCCCTGCAATTTCAAGTATCATTTGATTTTGAATACAACGGTTCAAGTTTTGCATTCAAACAGCTGATTACTATTTATTTTATTACAATTAATTACTTAAAAGAAAAAACGAATCTTAAATGTGCAAATTTCAATTTAAAAAATTCTTTTATAATGCTGTACTTCTATTTATTCACATGTTTTCTTTCTTCTACTTTTTTAATCAATCGAATTTTCATTTTTTTTCTCTGTCAGTTCCGTATAATCCAATTCCCATGATACATAACTCAGAAAAACGAATAAATAACTTAACATAGTCAATAAAGCATATAAATATTTGCTTTAGATATAGGTAAAACTATTTTCCAAATTATCTGTTGAAACGCAAGAATACAAAATGTTTTATGAGAAAAAAGAAATCTTCTATAAGACAACAGTTTTCCAATGTAACAAAGATTGAAAAATAAAACAATTTATACTAAATACGATAATATTTTACAAAAGGGGTGCTAAAAATTTTTAATTGAATTAAAACAATATTTAACGAAATTATTAAATTCACAATAAACGTAATCTACAATAAAGTCTCTACACTCATTTTATAGGTTTTTATTCTTGCATTACACAGTGATACATCGTAATCAAAAACGTTTATTTTTGGGATTTCGTTTCGAAAACTCAGATCTTCTATGTGTTGAGCTTCCATGCTCTCTGTATATTATGGTCTTCCAAACTCGAGAGAGAAATTTTGGTTTCTTTTCCTCTGTGGACGTATATTGGGTGGGATACTAAAGATGTCCAATCTTAACCGTTTTCAGGCCAATGATTCCAATTGGGAACATCGAATTGAAAATTCATTTAAAAATAAAATATCCTTCATATTGTTTTGAAAATATTATTATTTATTATTAAATGTAAGCTGATTTTTTAATATACAATTTATAGTTCAAATATTAAGTTGACAACGTACAGAAATTCTTAAAAATTGGATTTTTTTACATTTTTAATTTGTGTGTAGCATAAAAATTCACAAAAAATTTTAAAAAAACGATAAAAATTTCTAAAATTTCGTACACATAGCTGAAAAAGTCCACGACAATAACAACATATAAAATATTATTATATTAATTAAGGAACGCATTTACTATAAATCATTGCAGTTTCATGTCTCCATTTGGGAACATTGAGCAGTCGTGACTATTCTGTGAACGAAGGAATTTTTCTATTGTGAGCTTCCATTGAAAAGAAAATAAAAAGGACAATTTTCTTATAATCCAGAAAAGTAAATGCCCTAAGGTTGATAAATAGTTATTGCTTTAGTTCTGGCAAAAAAAATCGGTTTTATCTCTAATCTGGGGAGAAATTTTAAATGTTTCGGATAAGTATTGATGTATCGTCGCGTTGATAATTCGATAATTCTGTTGTGATTGCTTATTGTAATTAATATTTTCATCTCCCAATCCAGCTAATTAAGAGATATTTTCATGCATGGAAGAAAAGGCACACATAGAACAACAAGATTGTATTCATAAATATAATTTCGGGATAGGTGAAATTTATCAATTGTATAAAATGCGAGAAACTACCGTAACAACTTCGCAAAAATAAATGGTGTTTTATTTTATTTGCAAATGTACTAAATATAATTGTTGATTCTGGATGGTTACTGCATACAGCCACTCACAGGAAACATAACCAACTTACTTATAAAGAGTTTCGTCTAGAAGTCACAACTATTTTTTTACGAACTAGTGGAAAGACGGATGGACCTCAAACACGACCAAAAGTTACTGGTTGTATTTCGCAGCTGTAAGGTGATAGTCATTCGGTTATTGTAACCTCTCGGGTAAATATGTATAATTTGGAGAATATATGCACAAGTTTACATTACAATAAGGGCAGAAAAAGGATATTGCGTTTGAACTACTTCCCAGAGTGCCATAGGATACCGTTATAAAGTTTCATTTTTTAAATTTTATTGTTCAAGATATATTTTTTATTCATTTCAATTCATAAATTTTCAATTGAATTCATATCTGTGCTTATTTCTAAAATAATCATTCCAATACATTGCTTATTATTCATTCTGGTCATCACTTTTATCCATTTGTATGTCAAGTGTATGAGCTTAATCAGAAGTAGCCAATGCTCCCAATTGGGAACAATAAGAAAACATATATAAAACTTTTTATTCATATTATAATGATATCATTAAGCTATAGCATTTGAAGATGAAATATGCAAAAAAGTAATTGAAAATTCACCTGGATCTGGAATCAGTCTGTAAACAGTTAAAACTCTTATATTTTCATAATTTATAAGAAAGAATTAATACAAAATCAAGACTAATTTTCTTTACCAGCCCAGATATAATAATCCAGACTTTAAATAAAAGAAACCATTTGAACGATTCAGAACTTGTTAGGGTATTTTTAATAAAATTTATAAAGATAAATATTAAACTAAAATAGTGGTAGACATTAATGAACACTTGTTTTTATTCTTAATATTTTGTTTTATTTATGTTCTTTAAATCAAAAATCATCTTTTGAACAATAATACAGATGTCAATTATTCTAAGGAAAATCTATTCAGGAAAAAGTTACCAAATTATTTCCTGAGGAAATTGTGAGTATTCCAAAAGCAGCATCATACCTGCATTAACTCGTTAATTTTTGCGGTGTACTCAATTGATAAATGTTCAAGCTTTGCATTGTTGTTTCATTTATTTCAAGGTAGGATTCTCTGACAAAATATTTGACTGTTTAGGGAAAGGAATTGCAGGAAATAACTAACATATTAGCAAAACATCCTAAATGGATAGTTAGAAAAATAATTTCATTTCCTTTTAATCAATTAATTATTATTTAAATATTAATCTGAAATATTTTAATTTTAAATTTCTGAACATTTTTCGGATTCATATGTACTCTGCATCAAGTGCAATCCAGCATTCATCCTACTCAATTAATTCTGGCTGACGAATATCATGAGTTAAAAAATGTTCTATAACGCATTTCAGAGTTCGAAAAGAATATTTATGTTTAAGTGCTTTTAAATTTTGAATATGTGCGTCATGCGTCTCTGTGATTTTTAAAAACATATTATTCAAACTATAATATTTAACATATTTTGACAAAACAAAGTATACATAGGAATGGCCATTTCAAAGACTAAGCGGCGCTTTATCATAAATTGCCAATGCCATTCTGGGTTTAGAGCAGTGTATCTAAGCGTGGGGGCCCACATCGCACAGGCCTTTCATTTGAAAATGAACTTGTACAGAGTCCAATCGTCTACTGTGATTTAACTAGCAAATATAAATTCTCAGATCGAAACGGCACAGTTTTCTTTAGGTTCTACTAGCTAAAGAGTTTTCAAAAATATTTATAAATAAAGTTATTAATCCTCTGAACCTTAATAAAAAATGGTGAACTTACGAAAATTTATTAAAATTAGTCATACTTCAATTTCAGTTCTCTATTATATGTGTTGAAAATTTGCAAGAAACTTTGGTTCCTTTCCCTCTGTGGACTTATATCGGATCGTTTATAATTTATAACCAATCTTAAAACGTTTGGCTTCCTATTTTTAAACTTTCATATTTTAACCTGAATTTATAAATGCAAAGTCAAAACTAATTTTCGCTATCAGCCCAGAAATTGTTATCCAGGCTTCAAATTAAAAATATTTTATAGTAGACGCTGAACGACGTGTCAAGAAATATTAAATCAATTTTATAAAGTTAAATATTGTACTAAAATAATGGTACAGTTTTAAGAAATATTTATATTTACATTTTTAATGTTAAAAGTATCTTTTGAAAAATAATACAAATGTGAATGATTCTAGGGTTAATATATACAATCAAAATTTACTAATATTATTTCGTAACATAAACGTACGTCGTCGAAATCAGCATCATAAACTGTGTTTTCTCGCGAATTATTGAGCTCTTCGGAATTGATGAAGGTTGAAGCGTTGCATTATAGTTTCATATTCTTCAAAACACGATTTTCTAACAAAAAAGTTAATTATTTAGGAAAAGGAATTGCAGTAAAAAATTAACGTATTAGTATAGTATCAGTTAAATCTTTATCTGAAGTATTTGAATATTAAAAGTCTCAACATCTTTCGGTTTCACATGCACCTTACATCAACTGTAATCCTGCATTCCATTCACTCAATTAATTCTGGCTAACCAATATCAAGTTAAGAAATGTTCTAGAAGGCATTTAAAAGTTCAAAGGGAAATTATCTAAATCTTTAAGCGCTTTTAGAGTTTGAATGTTTAAATCGTACTTTTTTGTGATTTTTTAAAAAAACATATTATACATATTGCAATATTTAACATATTTTGTCACAACGAAGTATAATTAGGAATCTTATTTAAAAGACCAAGCGGCGCTTTCAAAATTGTCAATGCCAGTAAGGATTTAGAGCCACATGTGTCGCCTTTCCAATTCAAATCTTAATCTTAAATATTAGAATATTAAATCTTTTAACAACTTTCGATTTCATGTGCATCTTGCTTCCGATATAATCATGCATTCTGCCCACTCGAGTAATTCTGGATCATAATTTCAAAAGATAAGAAATGTTCTATATAATATATCGTCGCTTAACAAGCGGATCACCTATCTCAATATTTTTTAAAATTTCAAATAGGAAGAAAATATGCAATTTGTCGCAACCAATAACGGTATTTTAAAATTTTTTTCACATGTAGTATCAATGTACGGGCTCATGTTTATATCAGATCTTTAAAAAATCAGAAATATTCGTTATTGGTTGCGAGAAATTGAGTATTTTCTTCATCTTCGAAATTTCAAATAATTTAGATAGGTGGTCGTGTTTGATTTTCAGCGACGATGTAAGAGTTCAGACGGAAATTATCTGGCCTTTGAAATAATTTTAAAGCTTGAATATTGCATCCTGCTTTTCTGTGATTTTTGAAACATGTTTTGTGTGAAATTGTATGTAATATATTTTGAAGCAACAAAGTCTATCTAGAAATGACAATTTCAAATTTTGGGTCTGGAGGAGGCCGCTTTCATAAAGTGTGAATAAACAGTGGTATTTCGCATATAATCGAGAGTTTACAAGCGAAAGTGCTCAAAATAATCACGTGCACATCATATAGACGGCAAATAATCTGTCTCTTTAGTAACTGGTACACGATATACCAATACCTTCAATAGCCCGCATTCTTAAAATTCCAAAGGATGAAAACCTGAGAATCGTGATAGCACCAAAATCATTGCAGTTTTTTGGCATAATATATACTTACCTGTTGTCCGCCTCTTTTTAATCTTATACCATTTCACATGCCTATAGGTATCAATTTTTATCTAATTATGTATATTATAATTTATTCTTCTATTTCTCTGCCATTCTGATATTTATTTTTGTCTTTTGTGTGTAGCGTCATAATTGTTCGTTTCCATGTGACTTGAAAATTTTAAATTGTCGACGTATTGATATGTGGTTAATATTTTTGGGCCACACGCGAGCCAGGATTCTTTCTTTCTACTGTTTACGCGCCCTTCACAGAATACCTGTATTCCTGTATAAATTCTTAGAAATCAATTTCTACTTTTTTTATTATAACGAAAACTTTGATACAATAAGTTATTTCGCTCTCATTTTCGAATTTCAGAAATCATAATTCAGGAGCAGAAAATGACTGGCAAATCTCAAGTCATTCTTTTGTCACCAAAATTAAAACTAATATATGGAGAATGTGCATGTTCATCATATTTATTTTCCGATTCTATGACCCTATAAGACAAATTTATTCTTCTTGTCAAAATGACATGACGTGGTAAATAGTGGTAGTTACACGTCTTTTCCAGAATAAACATAAGGAAAAAGGAAATTACGAATGAAATATTAATTGAATGTATTTAATTTACAGATTCATAACGCCAAGTGCGAAAATGCGAGAGCATTATATACCAATTTTTTAATGAAAAATCTAGAACCAGTCGTTTGGAACAGACGTGTTAGGTTTTGTGTTAAAATAAGGAAGACTATAGATATGAAACATTTCTTGAAAATAAACTTGTTATTATGAAGTAAAGACAATATTGTAGCCGCAGCGAATCTTTAAATATCTATAAGTTTTGGACGTTTCCATTGTTTCAGTTTCTAAAGAGTGAATCATCTCTACTAACATCACTTCTAACGCTTTCTCTCGAAATGTTTTTCTATGGTATAAAGAGCTTTCGGTTCCAGTTTTATATCGTAGTCGTCAACGGAAACAGCAACTGACTTGTTTTAAATAGTGTGAATTTTTGTCTCTGTGAATAAATTCAGTCCTAGATTCTACTGCAGATACTCTTATTTTACAGCTCTTTTTCTGTCGATGTTGCAAAGCTGCAAAGTTAAAGAAAACTTTATGCACAATAAGAGGCCCTGTCTTTTTCGAATACGCAGGTTTAAACTACCAGTACTTCCAAAGTAATGCCGGCTTATTTCAAGTTCGGAAAACATCTGGAATTTTAAAATTAATTTTTAAAAATATCTATTTGTAGGTGAATAATTGGTGGATGACTCGTTTTTAATTGTAGCCTTTATATCTAAACAAGAGGCGGTTTCACTTTTATGTTTGGTAATGGATCTCAATGCTACCCAACCTGCAAGATGCCAATTTACTTCCAATAATCCCCATTTTAAGTCGTAACAGTAAATCCGTTAGTGTTAGCAATAATTACTAATATAATAGCCCAGATCTGTCTCTCGGTAACGCTCTGACGTCACCAACAAACTCGTCACAAAAAAAATCGCGCCATAGCACAGCGAGACGTTAAACAGCATTATTTCATTGATAAAGAACATAAATTTCAATAATTTTAAATTTAAAAGAGTAATTGTCGTTCTAATTTCAAATTTAATAGCTCTAAAATAGTGATATAAAATTTTCTATCGATTGATATAAAATTTATATAGCTATGGTCAATAGTTCCCAGGAAAGTTTAAATTATATTAATCACACATTTCAAATGAATTTCCATTTTTGTATAGAAAGCAGTAATTTACGTCAGTGGTATATCACGCGCGTGATATAGTTTGGACGCCATATTGTATCTGAATGCAATCGTGTCGCTGTTGTCTTCTTGCCAAGAATTAAATTAGCCACCAGTGACGTGAATCTACCATTCGTTCTCAACCGCCGCCAGTCCCCGTTAATTCCAGCTTACACGATGACTATCAACAAATCGCAGGAGTAAACTTTCGATCATGTTGGAATTTACTTGGATGAGCCTGTCTTATGAAAAACCAGCGTCTGGCCTCCTCTTATCGTCCTATCTCACTCTTACCGACAATAGGGAAGGTGTTGGAGAAACTTATGACTCAGAGGCTGACTTATCATCTGGAGTCCACCAACAGCCTGAACGACCGACAGCATGGCTTCAGAGAAGGCAAGTCTGTGGATACAGCCATCAACGAGCTACTAAGAAATATTAAAACAGCAAGAAGAGATGGCAAGCATGTCTTAGTGCTCTCTATTGACATCAAGGGAGCCTTTGACAACTTGCAACATCGAGCCATACTTAAGACTTTGCTTGCCCAAGTAACATAAATAGACTCTTTCACAGCCTTCTTCAAAATAGAAAAGTGACACTACTGACCCCACAAGGTAGGGCCACAAAGGAACAAAAGCAAGGCTGCCCTCAAGGTTCGTGCAGTGGCCCGGCCCTGTGGAACCTCGTAGCCAACGAAATACTCAATCAAGTCTGGCCAGATAACGTTCATATACAAGCCTTCGCAGATGATTTTGTGCTGGTCATTAAAGCAGATACAAATAAAAGCCTTGTAGAAGACACGCAAAGTGCAATAACCCAATTCAGCTCCTGGTGCTCAGAAAATGAACTTGTCATTTCAACAGAAAAAACAAATTATATCTTATTCAGCAAAATGGTAAGAAGTCCCAAGATCACATGGAACGGGTATAAAATAAATAGAGTTAAATCTTTTAAGTACCTAGGGATACACGTTGATGATCGACTCAACTGGCTGGAGCACATTAATAAGCAAGGAGAGAAAGCCATCAAAATGCAGCAAAACCTCAAAAGAATCGCAGGTGGCAATTGGGGAATCTCTCAGATACACAGATGGACTCTCTATAAAACGGTTATTGAGAGAATGCTGGCCCACGGATCTTCAGCTTGGTGTCTAAATCCAACATTCAAAATGAAGAGGAAACTTTCTTCGATTCAAAGGCCATTCTTACTCCATATATCGGGAGCTTATCGTACCACCCCAACGGCAGCGTTACAAACTATACTCGGCATCCCTCCCCTACACATGCAATTACAGTTCGAAGCCAGGTTTACTTCAATTTATCGCCTAAGAATCCCTCTTTCCCCTTTCATTACAGATACCCAACCGCATGATCTGGAGAAGAAGGCAACAGGCTGGTCCACTCATCCTTCAGAACATCTCAAACCGAACCAAATCTCTTTTGAAGACGGAGAAGCATATATAGCCCGAAAAGACATTATAAATATTTTCACAGATGGCTCGAAAACCGAACACGGAGTTGGAGCTGCCTTCTGCGTCTTGACCAATGACATCTGGGCCTACCAGTGGTCTGCTAAACTCAACGACAACAACACCGTATTTCAAGCTGAACTAACTGCACTTCACGAAGCAGTAATATACGCATCTCATCTGCCAAACCACAATACCTCTAACATACACGTAGACAATAGAGCAAGTATCATGGCATCCTCCAATTCAAAGAGCACAAACGCAACAGCAAGAAAAATTTTCAAAATCCTCCTTTCAAATCCAAGAATAAAAGTCTCTTGGGTTAAAGCGCATGCAGGCAATATAGGCAATGAGAGAGCAGACCAACTGGCAAAAGACGCAACACAACATGGGCAACCCTATTCACATACTAAGCTTCCTAAACCGTACATAAAAGGCCTCCTCCGGAAGAGGATGCTTGAGGAGTGGCAAACCTCATGGAAGAATGGCGATACAGGCAGGAAAATCTATAACATCATGCCCTCAGTTAGTCTCCGTCCCACTAACTGGATTAGAGAGGATGTTATCTTCTTCTCTCAACATGGACCTTTCCCTGCCTACCTCAAAAGATTTCACCTGTCTGACAGCGACTATTCCAGTTGTGGTGGAATTGGCACGGCACTTCACTATGCCACGGAGTGTGTCTATACAGTGTCTTGGCATATGAGGAAGCCAGCGCCAAACTTCGAACAAGAATGGCTGAAAAGGGTCGCTAATAACCTCTTCTCCAGGCAGAAAATTCGTGGGATCATCAAATTCATGAGCGAAAACAGAGATCTTTTCCGGCCTCCCTAGCCTTCAACATCCCAGCGAGCTGAACTATGTAGCTCAATCATCGGACATTCCACCTCCAAATGAAAGAAAGGTATTTCAACATCCAAAGAAAAGAAGACTATTACGAACTAATAGTGTAACAGTGAAAATGCCTGTGCTGTACATAGTGTATATATTTCCGTCTTTTTGTTTATCTTGTTTCTTTTCCTTAAATAAAATTCCCGTGTCTTGCCCATCAAACCGTTCAGTGACCGATCTGGTCACGGGTACGGGGGTAAGGGACGGCGTTCTGTTCTGTCTTTTCACATGGAGAGCTCTATGTTGCAATTTCAAGGGCTAGAATTCCCAATCACGTTAAAATTTACACAAAAACATCTGAAGTAGAACAATTAAAATTATTACACAACGAAAAATACTTCACACGGAATGTTGTTTACCATAAGGATTTTTGAATAAAGAAATATTTAAATAATATGTAAATAAAAAATATTTCCTGTCAGAAAACATATGTTTATTTTATTTGTTTTCATACATTGTTAAACATTTCTCTCTCATATATATCTATTTAAACACGACAAATTTTAAGGGAAATCTCTCGTATGAAGACTCAATTTGCACCCGTCAAGACCATGACGGGTGATTTTCTATTATGTAATTAAAAAAAATATTTCCTATCAAAAAACATATGTTTATTTTATTTGTTTTCAATCGATGTTAAACATTTCTCTCGCATATATATCTATTTAAGCACGTCAAATTTGTCGGGAAATCTCTCGAATGAAGAGGCAATTTGCACCCGTCTTATCATGATGGGTGATTTTCTAGTTTCTTTAATATTCGCCTAAAATTATCTAAGTTAATGATCCAGCAAATTATTCAGGGTTTCTAGATATCAGAGCCATGCACTCTTAATACTTGTTTTAAAACCTATATGAAATATACTTTCAATGAGTTAAATATTTCTAATAGGCTAATAAGGGAAGTAAAAAGTGCTTAAACATTTCAAAAAATCCGAGATAATCAGATTTTAAAACGGTCCTATACAAAATGATATTTTTTTTAAGTTGAAGCTTGGAATAGTTATCTTCGAAATGCAATTTAAATAATATATTTAATTTTCTTTTTGTATTTAAGATATTTGGGTATTCAGGATATTCACTTTTAAAAAAATTATATATTACTGAAATACTGAATATTCGAGTTTAAAAAACATCCAAGTTGTCCAAACTCCACATCATTTACTTTTATTTACAGTGCAAACGAAATTCACCTCAATGCAATGCCGACATCTTTCGGAGTCTTAACGGTATTTAACGGGAGTTTTTATGTAAAAAGCCCTATATACCTGGCTTTGAAGTTATGAATGAAAAAATACGCTACGTTTCGTACATGCCGAGCAAATATTTATTTACTACAAATACTCATATTTCCTCTACTATTTAAAGTATTTACTTCACATTTAAATACAGTGCTTCGCTAATACAATTGTCACGTATTCTGTAAGTTTCGAGTTATTTAATTGAAAACTCTGTATTTTATAAGGAAAAAACATGCGATAAGATTTGGTATTTTTAAAGAAAACCTTTATATTTTTCCCGAATATACGTGCGTAATATCTACACGAATTTTACGAAAATTCATGCAAATACTACGCACATCAAACAAATCAATTAAAGAAAGTTGCAAACCTTTATCAGTGTTCAATGAAACAGTTTGAGCCAAAATCCCTTCTCCCTTCATCAATTTCTGTTGCTCCCGGTTGGCGAATCTTCAATGCGAATTTTAATTTTGAGTCTATTTATTACATGTTCGAAATTCAAGGAAAATTCATGGAGCCATTCAGCAGAATTTCAAAAAAATGCTCAAATCCTAAACTAATTTCAAAATGTTTCCGTAATTTTGGTCACTTCTACATGTGGTTTCCTTGTAATGAAAAAAAATATTACAAAAAAGCCACTTTTAAAAGAGCGATTGCTTTGGAAAAATACAAATTTGATTGCTATATAAAGTATAACATACTTCCAACAACTCCATCGTGCGTTTTTTCATTGGAATATCTGGTTGCAGACTGAAAATTAAATATTAAATAAATTATGTTAGTAAAGCTATTTTAAGCAAATCAGGATTCAGTGTCGACTCCTTTTCGCAACTATTAACATCAGAAGAATATAAAAATTACAAATGCTCTTTTAACAATTACGTGGGCTAATAAACCTAGTTTAAGCGATTTAAAGAAATTGACATTCGGGAGGATCCCGTTCTCTTGGGGTTGTGACTCCTATGCAGTGTGTTTGCTGCACATACCTTGTGGTGTCTAACACTTGTTCTTTTAGTAAAAATCTTTAACTCATCATTTATTTTAATTCGTGCGCTTATATGAACTCTGCCTTTTAGTAATTGTTTTCTACTTTTTCTATGTCAAATAAATGCCCAAGAGCATAGCCATTCTTGTCTGGCACACCGTTTAACAATCAACTAGTTTTTCGAATTTTTTTCAATTTAAAAATGCCTACTGGATTCGTGCACTCCTTATATAAATTAATATAGTTCTTCCTTTTATGTAGATTTCCTAACTTTCGTATTGGCTTGATTTTAATTTAAAACACTCATCACGAGGAAATTCTCTGCAATGTATTCCTTGGAAATATATGGCAGAAGCTATGACACTATTTCCTTAGAATTTTCAATGCCATATTTTCCGACGCATTGTTTGCATGGAGAATAAAATTAGAAATAAAAATACTAAAAACCATACATCATCCTTTTTTCTGCTGAAAGGACTATTACTCTTTTCCAGTTTGCAACGTGTAATTAGAATCAAAATTTATTGTCGCGCTTTTTTTACTTTCTTATATAACAACGACGTGCAAAATAATGTCAGATTCTTGAAATGAGTATTCAATAAGCAATTTACCAAATACTTTTAGTTTCGCTACATTAACGTACTGTTTAGAACCAACACGAAGGATATTTTTTTGCTGGACTTCGTAATTTTGTACCAGAGTCACATATAAGGACAAAACCTGTGCTGCCACCCTCTTTCCCAACTATCTCACCATTTCAGCGGAATGGCAGATTTAACGTGCAACTGTTCCATATACAATGCTGATGCGCAGTGGAATCGTTTTTAGAAACTGGAAACCTTCAACTCCGAAGCCGAGAAGCAGAAAAGCTGTAAAGCAGATTGGACCCAAAAAAATTTTTAAAAAACGAAACCTTTGAAATATGTTAAAGCAATGATTAATAATAAATTGAAAAAAAATTAGAAATTTATTATTTAATTGCACGATTAAAATATTTAAACAGCTTATACACTATTTTGCTATTTTTTGCGCGTGTGTATGAAGGAAAAGCTTTGTTAGAAAATTGTGTTTCAACTATTTAAAAAATGTTAAAATTAAAGAATAAATATTTGAAAACAAATTGATATCATAGAAAATTTAAATTTCTTAAATTCTAAAATGGTGCAAAAATGGTTTTTGCGCGATAATATTCTTTGAATTTATTAAGGAAAACCGGTAAAATTTCGGTTTCTAGGGCTTCAATTAAATAAATTGTCACTAGAGTGTACAATATATGATGCTCTCTATGAAAACGGGAAAAAAGATGGGAAAAGGAAAAGAAAAATAGGAAAAAAATTCGATTGTAGATGGATCCATACTAATATCTAACACAAATTTTGCAAATTTCTTTATTACTGAAGCATAATAGAATAATTCATATGAGGTTGTTTTGTTCGTAAGTTTAACTAAAAACGCTGTTAAAATTCGTTTCTGAATGCAAAATCTTTTTTTAAACTGAAAACGGTGCTAAAATTCATTTTTTAACTCCAAGTATTTTCTACTTCAAAATACCGTTTTCATGCTAGAAAGTGCACGGTCTGAAACTATTTTTTCTTGTTTTCGTAAAAAAAAAGACAAGAAAAGATTAAATTGAGAGAATTTCTGAGAAAACATAATTTCAAGTTAAAGTTAATTTAAGAAGTGTTGGAACCTCATATCTTTTTCTATAAGCAATGGATTCCAAAAGCAAGCGGAGAAGTTCATTTGAGTAGATCTTGTGAGCTTGAGCAGACAACATTATCTTGATCTGATAGTTTTTTGTCGGAGAATAGGCATTTAAAATGGTAAAATCGTATTTTTAAAAAGGGAATTCAATCTATGTAAGTTGAAGAATTTCTTACATGAACCGTTCTAAAATTATTTCATTAAACGCGCGATAACCGATTGTGGAAGTGAATATAATTTATGAAGAATGTCGGTTTATTTACCACTATTTACTGCTTCGGGCTTTGAATAATTAACATAATTTCGATCCACAGTATGTGACCACTTTAAACTGAACTTTTTAATATGAAAACTTTCCAGAAAACTTATGTCTCTTCGATGTCAAACACAGCATTTGATGGTTAATATGCCTCTGTCTTGCGTAGAGTAACTTGGTCTGTCTTAATTCTCGTTCATAAAGTATACAGCGAAAAAATGTTGTAATCATCAAAACTTTCGACCTCGAAATTCATATATGATATTCACAAAAGTATACTAAGATAACTTGATAGGAACACAACTTTGAACAAACTAACAAAATTATCCAAAGTTTATTAGAAAGTGTTTATCAATTATTTATAGGAGTGTGCAAACATTTTTCATTCATGTTGATTCAGATTCGAAGCCGATAAATAATAATTCAGAGAAACGGCACATGTGAATTGGATGCATTTTGGCATTAAAAAGTGGCATTTAAATTAATGACCTGAAGAAAGAATTAATCTTTACTTCAATGTTTTAAATTAATTACCACTATTCCTGAATTAAATATTTATTTATATATTTAATTGATCAGAAAGCGACTGACACAGAGGGCATATGTCTCCACTTTTAAATAGCTGTTCTTAAATATATAATTTTAAGAACGGCATAAATGAAAAACGAAAGCAAATTTATGGCTTGCTTCATACCTGAACGGTTGGAGTATTGCTCCTGTACTGGTTCGATGATAGCAGAGCCCTTCAGGGAAAGATGTCATCTAACTGCCAATTTCGCTCCTGATTTTTAAATTATACCAGTACATCTGCTTCTGATCAATATATCGTATTTAGCTAAGCTATATAATTAGAAAAACAGATTTTATAGGGTTTACTTGATGTTAGACCTGATAAGTTTCCTGTAATAAATGACCATTTCGGATTTATAAAAAAGTTTCTAATATAGTGTAAACCAGTATAAAATTTATAAATTTCATCTTTGTTTTGCAACTGCTATATTTTACAACTAGCATCATGTGGAAATTTTCTGCCATTTTATGCACTATACCACTAGAATTTTCAAAGCCATGATTTTCGAAAGATTCCTTTGCGCAAAGATTTGACTCATGAGGTAAAAATAATCTATACATTTATCACTTTCTCTGCGTTTTTCCTTTATCCTACGTTATACATTAATTCCATGCTAGTATTGTTTTACCTCCTATGAAAAAAGCAGTAACATAGGCTGTGGAAACGGAACAAGAGGAATGATTTCTGAAAGCTATTGTAAAATCTAAGAACATACGGCCATAAGAAGAATGACCAGAGCGTTTAAAATCATATGTAGAAACAGGTATGACGTCATGATATTTTTGATGATAATTATCAAATATTTGCTGCTTCATAATATATGCGGTAGTAAACTTCCGTAAATGTATTAATCACAAATAATTAATATGACTCTTTATAACATTCTGGAAATTGTTATATGACAAGCCAGATTAGAAAATGTAATTTCAAAAGCGCTTCACAACATTCCGATACCATCATTATAATGTTTGGAAACGTGCAATAGTTTCAATTTAATTTTGCAAATGCAAGTTAAATTTCGTTTTATCTTTTTATTCACACGACAAATGTCATGGCATTTTCAGAAGAGTGGTTTTAAAATATGATTTCGTAATCGAATTTTATTTCATAATTATGAGTTTGTTTTCAATTATTTGTGATTTAATTAATTTTGAAAAATATTCTAATCATTATTATTCATTTCACTGAAAATTCTTTGCTAGACTTAGATATAATTTTTGAATAAAGCAATATTATTTTTAAGATAATTTTCGAGGTAAGTTTCAGACCATTTTTAAGAATGCTTCTTTCTTTATGTGTTAGTTTGTGTTTTTACCACATAGAACTAGTTTGCTTATAACTAAGACAAAAATGTTAGTTTAAAAATAACTGTAATTATTTAAATAGGATATTAACCAATAGTTTATAGACAATTATATCGGAACTGAGGTTTATTTAAAAACAATTGAGACAAGATAATAAAATAACCTTCGCCGAGTAGCAACCTTTTATTGTGAATTATATAAAATGATGAAATGAACTAAAGACAATATCAATCTTTATTTCACTGCATTAAACAATTTACCACTGTTATTTATTAAAATGTGTGTTTTTATGAAATTAGTTTATTATATTGTTGTTTCAAAACTGCGTTTTAACTCTTTTCTGTATTCGTTCTCTTAAATCTAGAAATTTAAGAGTGGCATAAGATAAGGAACAAAATCTATTGCTCGCCTCGTAGCGAAATAGTGTTGATCGTTGAACCACTCACTGGCGACCATGATTTTTAATCCTTCACCAGTACTTCCATTTCTGTTCACGAGGATATGCATTAAAATTATCTGAGCACATCTAATTAAAGATACAAAACATTTTTGATGGCTTTGTCTCGATCAGAACTGGCAAGTTCACTGCATGATTCAAAAATTTATGCACTATACTTTAAATTAATGAAAAATTTCCAACATGCTAATAGTGTTTTTCTTGTAAATAAAATATATAGATTTTGTCTTTGTTTAACAATAGCTGTAATATTTTATAACTAACATTATGTGGAAATATTATGCCATATCATACATTATTCCTTAAGAAATATTAAATTTAAACTTTTTGATAGGTACTTTCGCTCAAAGACTTGACTTATGAATAAAAATATTCGAAACTAATATTCTATTAACTTTATTTTTGTCTTTTTCCAATATTATATATTTTACGTTTTGTCGAGTTAACTATATTATAATTCTCTAAATATAGTTTTTTTATCAGAATAAGTAGATCTAATTCTTTGCTCATTTAGAAATATTACTTGCACTAATGAAATGTATTTAATAAAGGCATATTCATACAAATGACTCCAGCCATCATATCTGATCATGATATGGACCTTGAAGGGGATAGAGGATGCCTCAAAAATACCCTACTTCATTAATGACTCAGATCAGTAAAGTTGCTAAATGTTATTCCAGGCAAGAGATTTATAAACAAACATTTATTTCACAGTGCAAAAATGAAATTGTCGGTTAGAACATTAAAAAACATTTAAACCAAAAGTGTATCTGCAGATAGACACATCTCGTATCAAAAAATTACCGTACACAGAAGTATACTTGGGCGAGAGGAGGAATCCATTCAGTGAGGAGCCGAAAAAGAACCATCGGTACATCCGGATCAGAGTAGCTGATGATCAACAAGCCACGTATAGTGGAATGGTTTGTGGTTGGTTCAGGTCGAATTTGTTGCATTGCACGCCTGAGCTCCGCCAGAAACTAAGTTTGAGTTTGGGTAGTAATCTGAAATTGCCTAAAAACTCTCCCGGCAGTCTAAGCGATGTCCCATATACTAATTCAACGGAGGACGCGCCTATATCCAGTTTAATACTGGAACGAATACCTAATAGTATCAAAGGTAATGCGCCAATCCAATCTGCTGTACTATGGGCCATTAAAGCTGCTTTTAACTGCCGGTGTACTCTTTCTATCATGCCATTATCTTCTGGGTTGTATGCTGTACTACGGTTTTTGTATGATCCGAGCAAATTAGCAAGATTGTGAAACAAATGGCTTTGAAAGTTTGTACCTCGGTCTGTAGTAATGACCTCAGGCACGCCAAAGCGAGAAACCAATTCCTGTAGGAAAGCCTGTGCTACGGTCGTCGCTGCTTGATCAACCATGGGAATAGCTTCAACCCATCTGGTGAAACAATCAATGCATGTTAGAAGATACCTATTATTCCCAGACGGAGGAAATGGACCAACTACGTCAATATGCACGTGAGTGAGTCGTGTATCTACTGATTTGAATGATCCTAAAGGGGTCTGACAATCTAAGCAAGCCCTGCAACATGCGGTTTTGTCCCGAGCCATATTTTTCCATACATATCGGTATCGCAACAACTTTAAATAAAAGAAAATATAGAAAGTGGAAAATGCGAGAAAAAGAATTTAAAATCAAATTTATAAATATAAATATTGCACTAAAATAATGGTATACCTATAATAAACATTCGTATATACCTCTTAATATTTTGGTCTATACACATTCTTCAACTTAAAATAATCTTTTGAAAAATAATGCGGATAAGAATGATTCTATTTGCATTTTCTTATTTTTTAATTGCATTTTCAAGAATATTTTTAAAAAATATTTAGTTTTGAAAATGTTTTTCTAATTGAGAAAATAATTCATGATTTTCATTTCAAGATCCTAAGTGATGATGCCAAGTATAGTCAGAAAAATTATATTTTGAAACATCATTAATTCTCCATTTTCTTGAAGTTTAATACTGAGTTTATTGAAATGATGAAAACATAAGAACATTAAATCTTTCACGATTTGAACAGGAATGCGTATTGACATTTGAGTGTACCTGATGACAGTTCCCTATTTATAAATTTTTGAGCATAGATAAATTTTAAATGATTAGTTTATTTTGTACTCGTTGCGCTATGTGTTTGTGAATTGGAGTAAAAATTATTGAAAAAATTTAATATTTCTAATAATGATTTTTGAATTCAAGACTAACATGTAGAAAACACATACAATTTTCAAAAAATACTTTTTGGTATTCTAATAAAATTGCGTTTTTGAAAGCTATTTTCATTCTTCTTTAAATTAGAAACATGTATGTCTTAGGCACGAAATTTATATTAGCAATAATTTTAGAATTGTCCGATAATAAGCAATTCTGGGTAAAAGGAATAAAATCAAATAAAATATTTAATTTTACATTCACAAGTTCCAAAAAAAGTTTATCGAAACTTGAATTCTCTGCAAGGACAAAACGTGGACGTAACCCGTAATCTGTGGGTGGAACAACGGTGGTATTATCGACTGAGCCCGTAAAATTCATGCAATAAGAATGCGGATATAGGTATATTTTTTCCTGGTTGCTTATATATTTTAATGGCTGTTAATCCCTCATTTATTTGATTAAATTTTACATTTTAGATTATTATATTACAATAGAATAATAAGCAGATTTTAACTCTTCCATGTAGAAGCTCTGATCGACCACATGGACGAAAGTATACTTATCGTTTTTCTTTCTTTCTTTAAACTTCTATAAAAAAAATTCTTCAATTCATTCATTTCCAAATTGTATTTGTTTTTAATCCCTTACCGACTTCAAATGATTTAAATTCAAGTCCACAATAAACATTGCATAGCTTTTCTATTAGGGCATTTATTTAAATGCGAGGTACCACATATGAATGAAAAATATAAATTAAATCATTTTCTTTAATGTGATATCAAGACAAAAATGAACATATAGTATTTGAATATCCATGAATCATCAGATTTATTTGGCATGGTAATAAATTGGGAAAGGCTAAATGGCACTATATTTTTAAAATTTTATAATGAAGCAAAATTCCTTTCCAATGATTAATACCCTTTATTTTATCGCTTGATTATGTTAAAGTTACGGAATCAAAAATTAAAAATTCTATTAAATGGATGCGTTTAAGATCATATTCTATCAAAATAAAATTTGATTTTTCAAATTACTTTCTAATTTTACACTTCCAGTTAATATTTTTGAAGCTCATAGTTTCATTTTCATTGTGATTCTCTTTCGAAACATAATTTCTGAAATTCATTTCCATTCATTATACATTTTCGCAGCAAAACAATATCGCTATCTTCGTCTCACTTCGAAGAATTTTATTTGTATTACTGAAAAATTTATATCTAAAATTTCTTTTTTTATTAATCAACAATCAATGAGGGTTTTTTTTCTTATTTCTTAAAGTCTTTGCAATGGTTGTGACCCTAGAATACTGAATTATTTCAGTATATTTTATTTAATGAAAATAAAGTGAGACATCCTGGAAGTACATTTTCTTTTACTAACATCTTATCTGAGACGACGCTGTAAATTCTTACTTCAGTTAATACCTTAAACACAGGTTTAATCTAAAAATTTAAAGCATAAATTATATTTCAAATATATGGATTATTATCAACTGACCATAATGTAAAGAAAATGCGATTTTAGAGGCTTATTATTTAAAATATTGCGTTGTAGCCACACTTTTTAAATCCTTCTTTTTCTTATGTTTTCTTATTTAAATCAAAATTAATAAGTAATCCTCTGCATTGTGTTGAAATGAGCTGCCAATCCTTCCAAAGGTTTCAAAATATTTCTTTAGTTAATTCAAAGTTTCTATAATGAAATTATCACACATCTATTTAATAAAAAGTTCCAGGACGGCATTTTATTAAGAATTAATTTCGGATCTCCATTTATAATTTTTATATGAATCTTAGTTTTCATAAATTTGTTTTAAATTTAATACTAATGATGAAAAAGATTCAAAAGATTCAAAAATATTACAAAACATAACAGCATTGTTACCTTGTTTTAGTTTGAAACATAATAATTCATATATTTATTTGTACGTAATTATATTAATAATACTCGAAATCAGAAAATGGAATTAATATTAATAAAACTAAGTTACATTGGTTATAAGTTTTCTAATATATATTATTTAAAAAAAATTATGCCTGGCAACGTGAAAGCTACAAATATGTGTAGGACGCATTTAGAGGTCCCTAAATATTTTAGAGGTCGAGATCTTCAAATGCTTAAACCCCCCGTTTGAACGTTTTTTTAAAAATGAAAATCATGTTTTATTGAATAAAGGTCTTTGTTTGTCTTTCTAGGCTTATGCATAATACTAAATTTATTTTAAATATCGTCTATTACAAATGATATTTTAAGCTTCATTACCACTACTAACACCACAACGTAATGTACTAACCACTATACGATCACGGCCCGTTGCCACTACTGTCACTCTCACTCGCATGGTAGAGTTTTCCTAATTATGCAGCGTCGGGATAGGAAGATTACTGACACAGATTAATCAGACGCATGGACAATTTTGTTTCATTTGCTTTTTCTGATAAAAGAAGTAGGACTTTAGAATTATTATAGAACACTGAAAGTTAGCCAATTTGAACATTTAGAATTCGTATCAGTTATTTAATTTTCCTGGAATTTCATATTAACATACTGTTAAAATTTGATCCATAATTAAAATTTGTTTTGTTATTTTTTATATTTCAAAGTTAAAATTTAAGGAGCTGTTTTCATTTTTGAATTGGTTTTCTTAGTTAAATAGCTCCAAACGTGGTATAAAGTAAATTTGTTTTAAGTTACGTAGCAAAGTATTCATTTAAAATAAGTGAAAATAATTCTTTAAAAAAGATCTTACTACATTACATGTCATTTTTTACCCTGGATTATAAAGTTTCAGTTTGCAAATTTTATATTCTTGAAGCTGAATACCCTATTTTTTGGTACAATTACTTACTTAAATTGAAAAAAATTAATGGGTAAAGTTAAATTAAAAACTTTTCTTTTATATTGCTGTACTTATTTTTAGATATAGTTTTTCTTAATTCATTTCTTAATTCGACTCTTTAAATATATCGAATTTTTATTTTGTTCTCTATCAGTTTCTCATTTTCCGATTCCCGCGTTATATAACTCAGTAAAACGTATAAATAATGCAACATATTCAATAAAGCATACAAATAGATATAAATAAAACCATTTTCCAAATTATCAATCGAAATGCAAGATCTAAAAAAATTTTAAGAGAAAACAGAATCATTCCATGAAACGACACTTTCAAACGTCATGGAAAATACCAAATAAAGAATGATTTGCATTTTATACAAAACACGATGATGTTTTTCAAAGGATCTACTAAAAAATTTATAAAGCGTTTAAAACATGATTTGACGAAGTTATGAAACTCACAGTTAACTTGCTCTACACTTCAATATCGGCAATCATTTCATAGGTTTTCAACCCTGCATTACACAGTGACACATCGTAATCGAAAACGATTATTTTTAGGATTTCGTTTCAAAACCTCTGAGCTAAAGTATGTTGAGCTTCCATGCTGGCTGTGTACTATGATTTACCGAACCTGAAAGGGAAACTTTGGTTCATTTTTCTCTTTGCACGTTTATCGATCGGATACTGATAACCTGTCATAAAACTTTTTGCTTCGTATATTGAAATTTTCGTATTTTCATAATTTAACCTGCATAAATAAATGCAAAGTAAACACTATCTTTCTTTATCAGCCGAGGTATAATAATCTAAGCTTTATATAAAAAAATTGCAAAATTTTGGCTAATGTTTATGTCCGCATGCAAAATAAAATTTATAAAGATAAATATTGCATTAAAATAGTGGTAATTATATAATAAACAATTGTACATATTTCTTAATATTTTGATTCATATACGTTCTTCAACATTTAAAGAAACATTTTTAAAATGATAAATAAATATGTTAATGATTCAATGGGAAATCTATCCATAATCTAACATCTAATAATCTAACATATTATCATAGCATCCTAAATGAAGAGACAAAAAAACAACTACTTATATTTAAATCCTTATCTGATAAATTAGAATATTAAAAGTCTCTACATCTTTCTGATTCATATGAACCTTGCATCATCTGTAAATCATTATTCATCCAACTCAATTAATTCTGGCTAACGAACATCATGAGTTAAGAAATGTTCTATAAAGCATTTAAGAATTCAAAGTGCAATCAGCTTTAAGCGATTTTAAAGCTTGAATTTTTGCTTTATGCTTCTCTGTGATTTTTTTAAAACATATTATACACATTGTAATATTTAACATATTTTGACACAACAATGTATACCTAAGAACGGCTATTTCAAAGACGCGGCGGCCTTTTCATTAATCCTTAATGTCAGTAGGGATTTAGTACCACGAGCGTCGCCATTCGAATTTAAACCTTTATCTTTAATACTGGAATATTAAATGTATCAATAACTTTCGATTTCAGGTGCATCCTGGGTGAAATATAATCCTGCATTCAGCCCGGTTGTATTATTCTAGCTCCTAATTTCAAGACATAAGAAATGTTCTATATATGATTTAAGAGTTCAGAGGGAAATTATCTACCTCTTTAAACAATTTTAGAGTTTCAATACTTGCATCCTGCTCCTCTGTGACTTTTGAAAGAACGTATTATGTATATAATTGTGCGTAACATATTTTGAAACAACAAAGTGCACCTAGAAATGAAAAAATACAGCTCGAAGTCATTTGATTTCGGAATAGGTGTGGTAACGGAGCAATCGCTTGAATTATGTGCATAGAAATTTTCCAGAAAACATATCTGCGGAGTCACCAAGCATTTCTATGTTCCTTGCCATCTCTCTTAGCTTCCCAAGTCGGTGACGATCACATAGTTTGGTTTGGCTACGTGCCAAACAGATTTAGACCACACAATCTGTCTACAAATTAGCATGTACACCATGGTATTCTGTTTGGATTCTGTGATGATTTAATATAAAATAGGAGTTATGGCAGGGTTTTTTTAGCTAGTTCAGCATTTTCTTTTCTTTTTTATATTTTATGTTGATTAATTGACGTGGTACACCTTTAATATCAGATAGAAGTTATACTGTAATTAAATTATTTTTCCACTTCTGGAGATCTTTACTTTCGTTTTCGTTCCAAAGGTTCTTTCTTTTTCATACTTAATTTTGAAAATGAATATTTATATTTTTTGCAAAACGAAAGTTAGTGTCAAATGATTCATCATTTCTGTTTTTCATGCTCCTTCATTTCTTATACACTCCGCCAATGTGCATGAAATTTTTTACTACAACTTTCGTTAACAAATAGGAGTTTCCCAGAATTAATTTATTTTCCTAATGTAATCTTTCAGCATTTTTTTTTGTTTGATTTCTTCTCTGTGTGTTTGGAAACAGTGGATCATTTTTGCTCAATTATAGGATCTTCAAAGTATGCAACGGACGTAATTGATATTTGACAGGGTTTTTTTCTATAGCCGAGTTAAGTCGTTTCTCTTCTTTTTTCTATTTTACGTTGCTTCATCGATGCGGAACTCCGTTAATATTAAATAGCAGTTACACTGGAAATAATTTATTTTTTCACTTATCAGAGATCTTTTTGTGGAATTATGAATTATCTGTCGTTTCCTTTTTTCATTTAATTCATCCACGCCGAATTTCTTAAGAAGAAATCTTTTACCAGTTGGAAGCTAGTGCCAATTGATTCATCAGTTCTGCTTCTCATGCTTTTTTACTAGTTTGAAGCTAGTGTCAATTCCTTCTTCAGTTCTGTTCTTCATCCGTTTTTACCAATTGGAAGCTAGTGTCCAATTGCTTCATCAGTTCTGTTTTTCATGCTTTTTTATTTCTTAAACTCTCTGCCATTGTACATGAGATTTTCTACTACAACTTTCGTTAATAAATCGGTGACAATCAGATCTACGATATTGCTGGTAAGCTGAAAGTCCGTCTTGGACGGGCACAAATCATCTAGTTGCATATAAATAGTACGTTGCTCAACTTAGAAAGTTAGCTGAGTTTTTCGTATGAGACTCTACACATTTAGTAATAGTTTATTATAATAAACCCGAAATTCACTAAGTGGCTGTTGATTCCTAATCGCCTAACTGTGTCGGTTTGTTCGTTTTAATTTTTTGTTATTATAAAATTGTAAACATTTTAAATCTAGTATGAATAGATTATCATGTGCTTCAACGCTTTTTATCACTCTAGTGCTGAGGATTATTTTAATTGAGGCAACAATGAACCAAATTCAGCCTCGAAATGGATATTGTTCGTCAATTTTATAGAGTTTGGAGACAAATAAACGTTGAAGTTTCAATATCTTCTTAAATTTTCATATTTGTATTTATAAAGAGTCCTGTTTCTTTGAATCACATACCGAAGTTAAAAGGCGGTTGGAAAAACGTTTTGACTCTGTTACGACTTAATAGTTGATTACAAGAATTGAAAAAAATCTTTGAACATTTAGCGAGAAAAACAGTAATATTAAAATGATAAAATTAAGTTCTTTCTTTGTAATTTATTTCCATCTCAACATTACGTACTTCTTTATCAGCATTACTAAAAATTGCATTACCTTTCTTCGTTTTAGTTTTAAAATAAAGCTGCTTTCATTCTTTTTCATCAGCTTTTTACTTATTTTAAATCATCAACTTTTTCTAAGCTTAGTTAGTACAAATTAGTCGAATTCATCAAATTGTGAAATATTGAAAGTAAAAGCGAATTAAAAGTTCCAAAACACAATGAAGAAAAAAAAATGATTTTCAATGAAAATGAAAATTTTTTTTGAAGTCATACGCGGAGGAATTCTAAAAAAATTGTATTCTCTTAGAATATTATGTATCGGACAATAGAAAATTGAGATAAAATGGTTATCTAGAAATGCTGAAGTTTTATTTTCATGAAGGAATCTAGTCATGATAGAGCCATCTAGCAAACTGTCGTCTAAACATTGTCATTTCGGCTCTTAACGAGCAACATCACTTATCTACATTTTTTTAAATTTCAAAGAGGAAGAAAATATTCAATTTTTGGCTACCGATAAAGAATATTTCTGAAGTTTTTAACATCCGATATCGAAGTGAAACCACAGGTTTTACCAGATGTGAAAAATGTTTAAAAATATTGCGAAAAAGTATCTATTTTTTTCCACTTTGAAATTTAAATAATTGAGACCGCTGCTGCTGTTTTATAAGCGGCGATTTAAAGTTTTGGACTTTAAAGCAGTGTTTCTCTCCCTTTCAGTATTTGCGACCCAATTTTCAATAATAATTTTCATCTCCGCCCCCATCCCATACTATAACAATGTATACATTAATAATGCATTGTGCAGTATTGATGCAATCCTATTTATAAGTGAGTTATATCAGTGCAAATGTGTATTTTATTTCTTATTATGTCAGAATATATTTTGTTTTACTTTCCTCTCGGTAAATTAATCAATTTATAATGATATTTTTTCGATATGTTCGCGCCCCCCATGTAGCGGTATCACGCCCCTAGGGGGAGCGATCCGCAGGTTGA
This sequence comes from Araneus ventricosus, assembly GCA_013235015.1. Lineage (NCBI taxonomy): Eukaryota > Metazoa > Arthropoda > Arachnida > Araneae > Araneidae > Araneus > Araneus ventricosus. The sequence goes on from BGPR01010649.1 coordinate 49,136, forward strand.
GAATCGCTATTAAAGAACTTCTGTACAGGCTTATTAATCTGTGAAATGTAACTCTAGAGGAAAACTCAAAATTGATAAATAAGATTGTTATCATTTTTTTTACAAAAACGCGAAATATTTGGAATATTTTGCTATATTTCGTTTATTAATTATTTTATACTATCTTGTTTATACTCGCCTTAAGTTACAATGAGGATCGTTCGCCCATCGTTCCAAAGTTGCCAAATGCATTTATGGTTCGCCAGCCTAGAAGCTTAGGGTAGGAGAGCGAAATAGACACAGTTCCTGCTCTGGTAGACGGACCGGGACCAGGGAGCTGAGAGGGAGAAGGTATTGAACTGCAGGTCAAGTCTATAAGAGGATGTTTTTATCCAGAATGTGCTGAAGAGAACTCAATGAATTTGCATGTATACTAATAAGAATCATGTAAAATTATATCAATAAGAGTTCTGTTCTGTGTATGTAAGCCATGACTACTGATTTTAGGTTTACCTCTGTGTCGCAGGTGTACAATTATATTTCTAACATCACTTGCGAAGCTCCTGGATGACTACAAAAAAGAGAGAAAGAGGAATCTTACTGTTACAGCACAGAAGTTCTTACTTTAAACGACTTTTTATTTAAATATTATAAAAAAGTTGAAAAGAACGAGATTAAACCTGAATACGTCAGATCTGATAAACGGTGGCTCCTGCAGGACCGATGAGCTCCTCTCTTCGGCATTTTGCCATTTCGCATTAAACAGTAAGTGGTGAAAGGGATTGTAAGAACTAGCAAGAATTACAAGTATACGAAAATGTTTATTTAACTCTAAAAGACGACAAAAGGTTAGACAAAACAACGTAACAAACATAAAGTACGCTTCTATGCATCAGCAGAACGCAAAAGTCTCAAAGTCATTCTGTTGAATTCCGCTAAAATGTCCATTACAGAAGACCTGCAGCGTGACCCAGCTGATAGAATAAAGATTCCGGATTCTCAAGCAGTTCGTCTGGGCTTCCGTCTTCCACGATGCTGCCTTTGTCCATCACCAGAATTCTGGAGAAAAGATAAAAGGAGAATTAAATATTGTTCAGATCAGAGAAAGCATAACTCACATAGTGATGTAAGCAACTACAGTAACGGTTTTCCAAACTCTTTTAAGAGCAAAGATGGGTTTATATTAGAGGGTGAGAGAAGAATTGGGATGGGGTTGAAAAAATGCTTGCTATTTATCTCTATCATAGTTTCCGCCAAAACCATACAAACTATGCGAGGTCGAAGTATATAATAAAATTATAGAAGAGCTATACTTCTAAATCGCCTATTTTTCAAAGAAATTCAAAATGATAAGTAATACCTTACATATAGTGTCCTGAAAAAAAGTTTTTATTAAAAATTTCAAGAGTGATACTTGTATGTGACACGACGTTCTGCACAGAACAGAGCAAAAAACGGTCACCGCAAATATCGAGGCATGTATGACAGGACCATATGTTTGTTAACTGAGTACTATCCTATAGCTGAATGTTCATAAAAGGACGACATGCCGGAAGACAGTTAAGTCACTTTCTGCAAAACATTTCATACCAATTTCTCAAGATGTCTACATACTTTTTTTTAAAAAAATTCCCGAAGGAGTCGGATCTGAATATCTTGGTGACTATAAAAAACCAGACCATTCTTCAGTATCATACAATTCCAACAAAGCCTATTTAAGGGGGTTACCGGCATGGCGATATACCTTTTTCTTATTTTTCTTGTAAAGTTTGCTTCCTTGATATGGTTTTTGCTGTCAATTTTTTTTGTATTCCGAGATCGCATTATCGTTCCGCACAGCTTATACGTAATATACGGTACACCTTGTTAAGTTGATGATAATTCAAAGAAAGTAAAAAGCCACGAAATAAACTCTGATAGAACCGAATTAAACACACATGGAATCCATTCTAGTACACTTTTTCAGGGGCTATAGACTAAATTCGAGATGGATTCAAATAACAAGGGAAATTTCTTTGAAAGAGGCTTGACTTAAATCTAACCAAAGCCTCTTCATAGCCATTTTCTTCATTTCCGAAACCACAAGACAAACAATATAAGCAAACAACAAAAGAATTTTCAGAAAGAAAAAAATGAACATAATACCGCTAACAAGATTGATTTAAAAGTTTTTGTTCTTAAGTTGAAATACTGGTTTCTTGCCTGTTTTTATGCTTTACACTTTTATAGACCTTGACGAATTCAAATAGAAGTTTTTAAGCTTATTCCTTAGGACTTTGAAGGATAAACTACTGCATCCATTTACCAAAAATGGCTAAGCCATGGGAGAGAAACAATTTGGAAACACTTCAGCAAGGAAATATTTCGGTTCGATAGAGGTAAAATATCTACATTAACAAATTTAACATTTTATAGGACAGCAAAAGAAAGTTCCAGAGTGCAGTTTTACAATTTTTATTTTATTTATTTATTTGAGAGAGAGAGCGGATACTTTTTGCTCCTTTCAATGCAGAGTCGCCTGATTTTCCGAATCCAAAGATGCGATCTGGATAATGCAAATTCGA
>BGPR01010650.1:2505-51673 GCA_013235015.1 Araneus ventricosus
TATATATATATATATATATATGAAATGTATTCATTATTGTAGTCGTGAAATGATTAAACAGGCCGAGTTATTAACTAATTTCATTTTTATTATTGGAGAGTGACGAAATGTACGTACATCTTCGTTTAAGTTTTTAGCCGAAAGTGAACAGAATATCCCTGCTTTTTCTCAGGTAGGGATTTTAACAGATAGACATGTGATCAAAGTGAAGGGAATAATAGCTATTTTTAGTATATTACGTAAGTGTTTTAGGGAAAATTCGTGGCGACAATAAGTCGCTGATTTCGCGAGTTGTGTGCGCGTGGGAACGATTAGAATATTCTTTTAGCAATAAATATGTCAAAACGAGAGATTTAATATTACCTCCAGAGCGGGAAATAGAACGAAACTGGAGTTTAAGGAAAGTGATTTTGCAATACATTAAGACTTTAAAATATAAATATTAGAATTTGAAATAAAATTAAGTGAGATTATTACATATATATATAAAATAGCAATTATTTTAGTGTGTATGTATGTTCAGGTTTTTTTTTGTTCTTTATGCACGCCCAGACGACCGTTTGACGTACGGAACCAAATTTGGCACAATGATTGGTTAGTACAAAAGGGAGCTTGCGCCGTAAAAACGATTTTAAAATTCGAATTTAATTTTTATTTATATAATTTTAAATGGTAAATTCGGCTGTTTTAACCAAATTTTTGCCAATTTTCCTTTTTACCTTATTATTAACTAAAAGATTTGTACCCGTCTAAGTATACGGCCACACGAGCGAGTTCTAGCAGTCGCTGCTTGAAGGTCAACCGCACAAGAATTATAGACAATATGCTTTTAGAGCAGGGGTGGCCACACGCGTGACCTTCGCACCGTTTTCTCCCTTTCTCCGGGTGCATTCTCGCCGCTGCCGCTCGAGTCTTTTTTTCAGGTGCGGGAAATAAATCGCTTTGCTGCTTATGGTGGCTTCCGTTGGTATTTTCATGTGTTCCAGTGTCGGATTATTGAGTAGGCAACTGTCTAGGGGGCCCTGCAACTTTCGGGGTCATCAGGCATCGAAGTTTTTCCGACATTTTCAGGGTTATTTAATTTTAGTAATTTTATTTGGTTTACAAGGGCTCTATGTACTCGAACGTAGTTAAATTAAAAATAAGTACTACTTAAATTTCAAAACACTATTCTTAGCAATTTTTTCTTGTTTTAAATTTCTCTTGCAGGTATGTGCGGTCAATCTTTTTCTTACAGTTGACGGATTGACTCATGAGTATCAACACCCCTGTCAAACTCTGTATATGAGTATTTGAAATGCACTAAAACAAATTTTGTTGCTTTTTTTTACCGTTTTGTTAAAAAATTGATTTTTGAATTTAAATTTTTTTTTAACCCGAGATAATGAAACTAACTTTCTTGAAGCTGACCAGCAATTAAATGTCATATAAAATTTTCAAAACTATATTTATATAAAAACTGCTTATATAGATTTTAAATTAAAATCAATAAAAAAAATCTGACTTTGGTAGTTATGGAAAGGGGAGGGCCCGTAAACTGATTTGCCCTAAGGGCTAATACAGGACTTAATCTGGCCTGTTGTGTTCTGTTCTACATTTTTTGATATTTGAAATAAATATATCAAGCAATACTACTTTGATAGTGAGCTTATGATTCTTGAACTTCCAGTTTTTTTTTCCAGTTTTATATCAAACACGTGAATATTTCAGTTGAAATATTGGCAATTTCATTTATTTTATTTTCACATCATTCAGCTCAGTCTTTGGTCCTTTCATATTGCTTTTTTGTTAAATGTTAACATTTTTCTGTTTCCTTTTAAATAAAATTGTTTAAAATAATTATACTTATTAACCTTTTTCCAATTACAACCTAATTTTGATAATTACTCTCTTAAAAATTGATTGTTTTGTCCTTTTCATCTGATCGCGGTTCAAAAATACGAAGTACGCCACAAAATAATTCTCGTGATGCTTCAAAACTAGACGTTAGTATAATTAAAATAAGCTATTTGTTTCGTGTAGCTGCAAAAGTAACCATCTCCACTTTTCAAAAATTACGTTTTTTCAAAGATTATATGTCCATTTGACCCTCTTAACATCTCACCATCATGAATTGGTAATTAGAATACATTACCGAATGTCATGCAGTTTATTTTTCGAATCTCAATTTGACTAGATGTGACAGAAAATCCACTTTTCTCAAAACTTTTCTTATTTGGAGATGGCCACTTTTGCAGCTACACGGCACATTTATTACTCTGTATCTTAATTCGAAAAAAATTGCGTTGGTGGTAAAAGGAATTAATGTGGTTCAATTTAAAGCAGGAATTCTTTCGATTACCTTCTTACTTTAAAGAAGTATTTAAGAATCTATAATTTATCTTTAATTTTTTTTTAGTTGAAGGGGAAAAAAACAACCAAAACTATAATGAAATTATAAACACTTTTGCTTCGTTTTCAAGTACGAGATAAATGGAATGGACCTTTTATTTATACATTTCTAATGTATCAAGAGTTTCCCACAAACAACTGTTTGAATTCGACACTCTGTTGCACTATAAAGCAGAAACAAATGAATGAGCTCGCGTCAGAAAAACCGCACGTGTGGCCGGCCGTGGTTTCGATACGGCCGCTGAGGGAAATTGCCGCCGCGAGAAAACGGCGAAGAACTGCCGTGTGTGGCCGTAGACTAAGACGGACTTTCAGCCTGCAAGCCATTTCTCTGAACTTGTAACAGATAGTCACGAAAGATGTAATACAAAATCTCATGCACATTTTTTGACATAATTTACAACAATACTTTTCATTGCTGAAACGCAATTCAATCCTTTTTCATTGTTTAAACAAATGTTTAATTGTGTGTTTCTCTTTCATTGTTGGAAGCTGAGATAATATTCTTATACAATCATCCGATTTGCTCGTTCAATAATGACGCAGATAAAAGGAGCGGGGTTATTTTAAGCTCCATTAAGGAACTAATTGAGCATTATCAGGTTTTATTAATAAGATTAATGAAACCTGAACAAATGCGAGTGTTGAAGCAACAATGTTACAACACACAAAACAAAGTTAAACACACAATCTACGCGGTAATATTCCAATATGGAACAATGTTAAAAGTTTCATTAATGAAACCTGAATGAAACAACAATTTTTATAAACACAGAAATGTTAAACACGCAGTCTCTGTGGCACGTAGTCAAATTCATGAGCGTTACAGACATCTCTGGGCTTTTCTATTATAGATCATTCACATCAGGTGTTCTTGCAATTTTTATATTTTTATTTATTTCTCTTGATCATGCATTATTCTTTTTGAGCTGTATTAACGTAAGTTGGATTGAATAAAGGTTTTAGTCTTTCCATGTTTTAATCCAGTCTTTCCATGTTATCAGCCATGTTACCAAAGTGCATTGACTTGTTTGAAATACAGAAGGAGGCAAATGCAACACATATCCTACTGCTGCGCAGGATATGCAACATCGCCGCATAGAAAGCTCGAAGTCCTGGCTTCTTACTTTATTTTTTTTCTTTTATTTTTTTAAGGAATCAAACTTCAGTTTCTGTGTAACAACTTCTTTTTTGCGTGTCGAGTCTCTTGTCTTTATTGTTTTAAACATTCTTTCACTTTCTGTGTTTCTTTCTGACCCAACATCTCTTTCATAAGTGAGCTTGTTAAAATATTTTCTGTAGGTCTATACGTCTTACAACATGTATTGAACAGTTTGTGAATCATATAGCTAAAAAAATTACACATATTATATGAATAAATCCACATAAGCACCAAAAAAGAGAGCAGTCTGGAGCACTCGGTTCAAGCTGATGAGATCGTTAACCTGCCCTGATCCCTTTACCCAACCTGCCCGCTTTAGTTAATAAAAATTAACTATTTATTGAATTGTCACTAAACATTACGAAAATCTTCCTTATTCTTCATAATATTTGTGAGAAAAATTTGAAGAAAACCTATTCAGTAGTTTGAATTTCTATAGCGTACAAAATATTGAGGAATTTTCTCTTAATTATATAGATAAAAATTGCGGAGAATTTTTTTAGCAGCTAATTGTTTAAAAAACTAAATTAATTGATTTTTATATATTTTAAACTTTAGTAATTTTTATAAACTGCTTATTGAGGAGTAAAATCAGCATAATCAGAGAGATTTTATTGATTTGCGGAATCAATAATAAAGAGTCAAAAATCACAGAACTGCTCCTGCTAATCGAGGGCGAATGTTAAATATATGAGTTTATTGTAACTCTTTATTTACAGATAATTAGTGACTTCGTTTATAGAAAGTTTATTTTTATGTTTCTTTCACACATAATTGAAATACATAGGCTCCTCACGGATCGTAATTATGAATCTATAACAGAATTGTTAAAAGTGATTATTAACTGTTTGATGTAATTTCTGCTGCATTAATTTTTTTTGCTCCTTAAACTTTCCTTTAAATATTTTCTGAAAAATTAATATATATTTAGAAAACAATTTTGCTTTCCAAAATCTGTTCATAGAGTTTTTTTTATAATTCAATATTTTATTTTATTTTTTGATGATTTTGTAGATTTTTCGGTTTTTTCCCCCGTTTACAACTTCGGGATTTTCTTGTTGCAGTTTTGTTGCCTACAGTTATTTTTGACCATTTATTATACAATTTTGTAAAATTTTACTTTTGCTTTATAGAATTTTTAAAGATTTATATAATTTAAATAAGTTGTAATTTGCTATTTTTTTTAAATATGGTTCATCATCATTTTTATTTAAAAGTGGGCGTATAATCGTAAGTCAATTTATATTCCTTGCCAGGAAATTGAAAGATAAAAAAATTGGAAAAATTGTGATAATGAATGTAAAAATGTAAAATTTTGCTTAATTTCGTGTGTTTTTGGAAATAAAAACCCTAAAAGCATATTTAATTTTTTTTTCGAGGCAAGAGTAGCAGAACCATTTTGTTTATTATTTTTCATATTTCTTTCAGGGAGTTGTATTTTGTACTAATCTTAGGTCTCGTTTAGTTTAAAAAATGCCGTCGCTTATGACCGAGTTTCGATAAGTTAGAAAAATGTCTGTCTTATTTACACAATTCTGGTTGTTTTATTTCTTAAAATCTACACTATTAAAATTCGATGGATGTCCGGCCATCTTCTCACGAACAGCTAAACAGAGGAGCGAGCGGAAAGTACCAAACGATGGGGAATAATTCAAGGAATACATTTTGACCATTTAAACTCCAAATTTTAATTAGTAAAAAATATATTAATTAAAAACTAATTTACAACAATACTTTTCATTGTTGCAGCGCTATTCAAACCGTTTTCATTGTTTAAACAAATATTTAATTGTGTGTTTCTGTTCCATTGTTGAAAGAAGCAACAATGCAATATTGGTCTCTCAACACCTAACAGGATAATGTTTCATATATATAAATAGGGTTGCCATAATTTCCAAGCGTTGATACGAGACGTTTAAGTGCTAAATAAATAAAACATGAAAAAAATTGATAGATAACGGTTGATTTTACTCTAATAAAAAATCAATTAAGTCTAAGCAGTCTAATAAAAAAGATGCCAGCCTAATCCTTTTTAGCCAAGTCATATTTTTAAGTTGATTTTACTTTTTAATTATATCATTTTCTTCTTTCAAATAATTATAAAATTGGGCGCAAGTCATTTTAAAACTATAATGATAAGTCAAAATTGCTTCATTTGTCTCCACTGACAACCTGTTTCTGTAGTCCGGCCATTGAGTTGAGAAAATATTCTCTTCACATTTGCATTGTGGGCTGGAATGGAAAATACATATTCGTATAACTTTATTACATCTTATCAATATAAGGGAGAAAACGGGACAAATAGTAATACATAGGTTTGCGATACGCCTTGTATATACGGGACTTGCACCGAATTTCGCTACTCGGTTCCGTATTATTATTTGTCCCGTTTTCTCGCATATGTTGATCAGAATTCACGTCTAATAAAGCTATGCGAATACGTATTTGTCGCTGCAGCCCACAACGCAAATTTGGAGAGAATATTTTCCCTAATTTCAACTCAGTGGTTGGACGAAAGAAACAGGTTTGTCAGTGGAGACAATTGAAGGAATTTTTTCTTGTAATTTTAAAATGACTTGTGCCCAATTTTCTAATGTTTTGAAAGAAGAAAGTGATATAATTAATAAAGTAAAAAAACTTTAATATATGACTGGGCTAAAAAGGATTCGCCTTGAAACATTTTTATTATTCTACGTGTTTATTTTATCCGATTGCTTAAAGTTTATTGATTTTTTATCAGAGTAAAATAAACCATTACTTACCCACTTTTTACTTTCTCGTATACGAAGTATACAAAGAGAAAGTATTTTAATCGTCAAAAAATTCGAACTCGAGATTTTGACGAATCTCCAAGCTTTAGACCTCCCTGAGCCTCGAAAAACACAATTTCGGAATTAAGTCTGTCTGTGAACACGATAACTCGAAAACTATTAGAGATACAGGGATGAAATTTGGTATGTGATCTTAACACATAATTTGTAGGTTTCTATAAAATGTTGGACAAAATCTGTCTACGGGAAGTCTGTCCGCGTTCATGTAAACACTACAACTCAAAAACTGGAATAGCTAGATGGATAAAATTTGTTACACAGTTTTATCATCATGAATGTAGGTCCATATAAAATTTTGGACCAAATCCGTCGAAAGGTTGACTGTCTGTCGGACTGTATAATCGCATACTTGTAAAAATTATATCTCCTAAACCCTTTGGCTTAGACAAAAATTAGTATGACGGTTGCTAACATTAATTATAGATCTGTGCCCAAATTTCGTTTCAATCGGTTAAATAAAAGGCTTTGAAATTGCAAAATTAATTTTTCTAATCCGATTCTCCATACGCATGCGTACTGGTAGCAATCTCTGTGCACGCGGACGAATTATGTCACTTTGTCCTTGAGCCGGCAAGAGTGGAAGTTTGTTCTATATGGGTTTTATCGCTAATCATCTCTTTGCATTTGATTTTTTAAAAAATATTTTACAATCACTATAATCTACAATGAAAAACCTTCTGATAGTCATTGGATTCTGGGTTACAGTAGTTTCGAATTTTTTTATCCACACGGGAGGAGGGGAAACAGCACCTTTTTGGGAAAGTATACGAGAAAGTTTCGGGGAGACCACTCCCGCTGGTTTCATGTTCTATATATTTAGTACTTATACGTCCCGTATCAATGCTTGACAATTATGGCAACACTATATATATGTTAATTTGTGCATATGTTACAAGATATAGTGTTTCAAATAAACGCATCCTCGTTAAAAGTAATTAAAAATTCTTCGCACAGTTTCTCTGCATACATTCCTCCATCCGTCATAACCTCTGTCTGCGTAGCTTCCAATGCCAGAGTTCTTGACGCCAGTGGTCTTCGTAGGGGAAAAAATAAACATGCTACTCTCTCAATTAGATTCATTATTGTTATTCAATTGCGCTGACGAGATACTTGAGAAATTGTTTGATTAACTGTTCTCTTGATAAGGGGCTTGACCTTTTTAGGTGCGATTCTATAAGTGGGCGGCTTGGATGAAATGTGTGAAATGATACATAGTTTCAGATATGAATAAAAATGAACACAATTTGAATATATTTGGTAATTATATGCGTATAGAAAAGAAACGAACGAGCTCAGCAGGATCAGGTTTGTTTCTAATATCGAGCTACAAATATAAAAAGTAAAATTCTAAGCTTTTTAATATGCAGTTGAGCTTTAAACGTACGCCGAACATCTACATTTATTCTGTCGGACCTCTATTTAACGAAGTCGTCAAATCCCGAAAATGTTCGTTATATGGAAAATTCGTTAAATAGAGATTGAACTTTTAAAATACTTTAAACTACACAAAACAGATTTTAAATTCATAAACACTAAATATTATTAGAAAAGTAATTAATCACACCTTTATTTTGTAAATTAATATCTATTTGTTTTATATATTTTACCCATCAACAAGAAATCTACAAGGAAACGAAGAATAAAACAAAACATTGTCCGGGAATGCATTGTATTTTCAATTTAAAAAATAATTTTATATTAAAATTAATGAATTTTAGCATTTCATCATACAAAGGTTTGTTGATTTCTGCATCATGATCATTTCCATCTTCATCATCTTAGTCTTCATCCCAATTCATTGCTGTATTGTTTATATTTTTCACACTGTCCACTTCAAAACTGCCTCATCCACATCTTCATAGACACATGCTTTTAAACGTTTTGAACAAGAATTCGATGGATCATAATTTTGTATCTTATCACGATTTTTTTTTATTATGGTTGATAAGCTGTTTGGAGGAATACCAAATTTGAAAGCAATATCCTTTTTTTTTCACGCCTTTATCCACCTCATGAAGAATTAAATTTTTTTCTCTGATGATCAAGCACTTTCGCTTTGACATTTACCAGCTTCAAGGTCATTGATCACCATAAAATGTGTTAAAAGAAAGAATAAGTTTGAAATGTTTAGAAATATTCAACTTAAAATAGAAATAGAGAAATAGGGAGGAAAAAAATATTGGATCACAAGAAAAAGTTCGTTAAATAGCGAATGCACTTCGCTATTTGGAGGTTATTTTACGAAGGAATTAGCAAAATGTTCTTGGTTCCAAGAAAAAGTTCGTAAAATAGAGAAATTCGCAAAATAGAGGTTCGTTAAATAGAGGTCCGACTGTATATTTTTTATTGATGAAGTTTTAACATATCTCATTGTATCGTGCATAGTTCTTATTTTATTTCCGAAATTTATTAATACTTGGAATTGGTGTGAAAATTGTTCCCATATTATTGTAATAGGAATACTTATATCGATATATGCACAATGCAATGGAGTGATTTATTTGAACAAATACAACACTATAATGTTATTAAATATTCCATCTTTTCAGTTTGAAACGCTTTTTTTAATGTGCGAGAAAATTTGTTTTAAAGCTTTTGATAATGATTTCCTGAAGAAAAAATGAAAGTAGAAATTGGCCAGTTTTCTAAATCTGGTAGAGATTGAAAGTCTTAAACAAATTAATAAATGTGGTTTCTAATTTCTATAATTTTGAGAAATTTGTAGCTTGCAAATTATATGGGGTTTAAACTCTTAACATTATTATAGTTTGAATATTTTATTCAAGCTGCAGTTTTGGATTCAAGAAATATTCAGCATTATTGACCACTGGTGGCAATTATTCCTTTCAGTAAATTCAAGAGAAAAAAATGATTTAAAAAAATCAAAGTTCTTAGTATTAGAATGAATATACGGTGCGTAACTCATGTGCATTTTTCTCCTCCATTTCCGTCATTTAAACGAGAAGTTTTTTGGATACTTCAAAAAATGTTACGAACCTGTAATAGTTTTAGTAGTAAACCAAATATGTATCATGTTGTTGTAGTTCAAACTTTGCAGTACGAATTTGCTCACAATATCTAAATTTCTTATTCGTAAAAACTTAAACATGATAAGAGCCAGGATCTCATAGAAAAAAGTTCCATAGTAGCAGCACAGTCACCTTGAACGGGCGTTGAATTTTTTTTTTGCTTACTTGGCATTTTAGCACTAGATTTATGGCGTTAGCCCGTTTCATTCATTCAATATTTTATCGCTATATATATATATATAGTTAAATATTTCAAATAGTCAAAACATGTTTTTATTATATTTTCAATATATACATATATTAATCTAAAAATTAAAATTAAAATCAAATTACCTTATCAATAACACTGGACAACAAAAATTTTTTTTTCATGTTGCTTGAAAAAGAAAGGGTTATAGCTATATATTTTTGTGCCCTGATTTCAAATCTGTTAAACTTTTTTTTTCAATCACCCATAGTTTTTGAGAAACGTAGTAACTCTTATTATATACATTAGGAAATCATATTCAGCTTGCAATATTTACACAGGCATATTAAAATGTTACAAACCTTCACTTTCTTGTGTACTTGGCCTGTCGACTGTGCTTGGCTTGAGGAATATCCATTTTCAATGTCCAAAAGTAGTCGGCTAACATTTTGGGATTCCATTTCCCATGGTAACGAGCTCCCATATTCGAGATATCCTGATGGAATCGTTCACCATGATCGTCGCTTACTGATCCAAGGGAAGAATTCTAAGTGGGAGTGCAAGAAATGGATTTTCAACGACATGTTGCATCCCATGGTTTTGTAGGCCTTTAAGCAAGTTATTGACGATTTGCCTTAGTTTTCCGCGTTGTGATTTCCGAGGAAGTGTTTTGCTAACTCCTTAAACGATGTCCGTGCTGCGGCTTCCTTCTTAATCAGTTTACTCTCAAACACCGGATCCTTCATTAGTTGTCTAATTTGAGGCCCAACAAATATGCCTTCCTTAATTTTTGCTTCACTCACTTTTGGAAACTTCAGACGTAAGTACTGAAAACCACTTCCTCCACAGTCCATCGCTTTAACAAAATTCTTCATCAAACCTAATTTGATGTGCAATGGAGGCAAGAGAATTTTTTCTGAATCAACTAGTGGTTCGTTCTCTTCATTTTTCACACCTGGTATGAGGAACTGTCGCTTGGGCCACACCTTCTTGTTGTAGTGCTTTTTTCTGTCCCTGCTGTCTCACTGGCACAGAAAGCAACAAAACTTGGTGTAGCCTGCTTGCAATCCAACTAAGACGGCAATCACTTTCAAGTCGGCGCAGATATGCCAAGAATTCTTGCTGTACTCAATACTGGACGACATATGCTTCATGGTTTCGTATATTCCTTTCATACGAACAGCATATCCTACAGGAATAGAAGGGTGCTTGTTACCATTGTGTAACAGAACTGCTTGTAAGCTGACTTTTGAAGAGTCTATAAACAAATGCCATTCTTGAGGGTTATGTTGTAGTCCTAGAGCCTTAAACAACGAGTTAACATCATTACAAAATATCACATCACCATCTTGGCAAAAGCTTCCACCTGCTGTTAAATAGAAACATCTGTCGTTACAAAATGGCTCATGCATTGAATCGTATTTGCGTTGAAGGATTCTCGATCCAAAAACATCTGTTATAATTTTTGACATACAGCCTTTTCTTTATGAAAATTCTATTTGTTAGAGCATTTGAAACCCAAATATTATCTTCTTGGCCGGCAATTAATTTTTTCACAAGATTGATGTATTATTGAGTATTTTTGACACAAGATCCGATATATTTCAATGACGTTTTCTATCTACATGTAAGTAATTATGAGTAATGTTGCTGAAAAGCAGTATGTTATAGAGGTTTTTCGAGATTATATTCGGGTTCAGTAACCATAAAAACACCATTATCAGTTAAAATCTCAAAGGCAACAAAAAATATCCTGGCTACGGCATTGATTCAAATAAAAGAAAGGAGTGGACAGAGGTTTTGGTGCGAGTTCATGTTGCATAAAAAGGGAGGGTGATAGACAAATTCTGATTGGTTTTTCGAATTCAGAGCTTGAAAGTACTTAAGAATTAGCTATAATCATACGGGCAACAAAATGGTTGTTGTCCAGTGTAATCATACAAATTAAACACGAAAGATAGTTTTAATATAGACTATTACTACTATGAAAAAGACAACCCAGAATTTGATATATAAATTTAGAAATTATTTTTAATTATATAAAATTTGGGTTTTAATTACCTAAAGAAATATATACAAACATTAATTCATCTCTCCGCTCGCCCACTTTTAATTTTATATTTTCGAATGTGGTTTACCTCTTTTTACTGTCCGAGTGGAGTTGACTCATTAAATGATTTTATAGTTAATTGATTTAAACTCATTTGTGTCTTACATTAAGAAACTTCTTACAAATCCTAAAAACAACGTAGCTTTATGTTCAGTCTTGCTAATTTATTTAATTAGTTACATACTAAATTTATCATTTGGATGAAGTACCTGAATGTTGCTAGAATGCAGTTGCAAAATTTAAGAACATTTGCGCTAAATGCAGAAAAAAATGCCTGCAGAAACGGCATTTCAAAAACAGAATTTATATGCAAAAATTTTTTTCCAAAAAGTTTTTTCATTATAAATTATTTATTTAAATTAGATTAAAATGACTTTTTTCATAAAACCTCATTTTGATGTGTGAGTCAAACTGACTCATTTCTATAGAAATAGGTAGATAATCAATAGACATAAATCTAGTGTTAAACAGTATCCATAAGCATATTTTAACATTTGCAATTACTTCACGCTATAGCATTATTTATATCGCGCTTTTTCTAGTGCGACTGTCGATGGGTTAATGTTATGTAAAATAAATTGACCTTTTGAAGAGCCTCTAAGAATTATATTAGTGAAAATATAACATCTGCGTATTACTGCACACATTATAGCAGTATGGATATTTTGATGACTTTCATTGTCTCTTAATTTTTTATTTGTCAAGTTTTGTTGGTAACTTAACAGAGTTACCCCAGCCCTGCCTTGGCATCCGGGGTTGCTGAATGACAGCCGCTGCAATAACTCGAGTACTGAAGCCGGAGTCCTAATATTCATCACCGACCACGGCCCGCCCCTCCCGAAAGAGGTACTGGATCACTGGTGGAGGGTAACTCAACCTCCACTATTAATTACTATACACACCTGGGAAGCGAAAACCCTCTAACTTATCTGGGGGGCTTCTCATCCGTGTGGATGCCCCCCCGGTGGGATAGAAAAGTTAAAAGTATATTTAAAGAGAGAGAAGATTTAAGAAGGCAGTGTCTTAATATTTTTCGGTTTATAGGTTTTAGTATGATATGTTTAGCAATATTATGATCACTATGTACTCACAACTTTTTGTTAACAAATTCCTAAATTATATGAATTGATTCAAGCGTTTCTAAAGTTTTAAAGAGTTTCCTATGAACTTTTACCTACACATGAAGATATGAGGTCTTATGTCAGTGAAAGGAGTCGTTATTTATTAACTACTTTTCAGGATCTTTAGTATTAAATAAGCCATTAAAATGTAAACTGAAGATGCTAATAACAGGGAAATTTTTAAACAAACTGGCTAAAAAAAATAGAGCTCACGATATGCATGTGCGTGTTCTTGCCAAAGTTGCTCAGAATTGTGGCCACAGTCATTTAATCATAAACAAAATATTCAGCCGGTTAATTAAAATTCCTTAGCCTGTTGTCCAAGTTCAGCTTGAAACAATAAAAAAAGTTGAATTCTTGATAAGTGGGAATGTTTTACTTCTAGAAATAAAACCGAATGTCTATTTCGTAATGTGTGAAGAAACATTATTATCTCTAGACTGCATCAACAAAACGGTCTATTTTATAAGAATTGAAATAGCAAGTTAAGTGAGGAAACGAGAGTGGTTTTGTCTTGAAGACTAATTATTACCATTTATTCTGATAAAGATTTTCAGATTAGATGATGTCGTGGGCCGGTAAACAACGGTCATTGATTGTGAAGATTTTTACAGTAGTTACTCGGTGGCGGAGTGCGCATTTTGAGCTCATTTTAAATTCGTTTATTATGATCCAGTTTCTTTTGCTGATGCAGTTAAAAGGTGAGTAAAGGGCTCTTAAGAAAAAGGGTAATACTCTGAGAAAACAGGTTGATGCAATAAAAGATTGCGCACAAAAGAGAATATTGGTCTTCGTCTACGTCCAGTTTTCATGGGATTGGGCGCTCTGAGCAATTGCATGATTGTTCACAATGTTTCTAAGCGTCCATCACAAATTTCACTCGTTTCTTTTATATTTGTTTCAAGTTGCTTTGATTAAACCTGAGCTTCTAGTGTCACTCTTCAGTTCCCCCGTTTCACCGCTGCATTATATATTACAGCATTCCAACAGTATGAAGAAACCGTGTTTGAGTTTTTGATTGCTGGTGACTGTGAAGGGTTGTTTAAAATTGAGGAAGGGAAAATCCTTGTTTTTTCTCGGTAGGAAGCCTTATAAACTTCTTATACACTTTGCGATTACAAATCTGAAAATAAACATAACGAAAAATAGTTATCCGATGCCTGTATCAATGGCGGCTCGTCCACTGGTGCTGCAGCAATCCCTACAGTTATTTCGAAGCTTTATCTATCCATTTATCTCGTATTATTTGTTGGCTTTTCCTGCCTGAGAGAGAGTTAATGGTGTTACAGAAAAGTGAATAAAATAGTTTTGAATCAAATTCTCTAATCGCAGTTTGGATGGAAAAACCTATTTGCGTCCCACGTAGTACCAGCGAATATGCCGATGGGCGAGGGAGGTAGGGGGGTTAGGGAAGGGTTGGAACCTCACGGTTCTGATTCTCATGCCACTACAATCGCTGAAGAGTAAGTGGCATTACACAAGACGATAACCTAATAAACGTGGAATGTGCCAGATCAGTTTCTTAAGATAATTAGTCTTATGTCAAGAACGTAATTAGCGAAATATTAACGAACGTAGAAAATACCAGTACGGCCTGCATGGGAATGCCAAGTTCGAATATCTCGAAATTGTGTTCGCAAGAACTTAATGTGCGTGGCAAAATAATGTGTAAATGTGGAAAATGGGCATTTCTTTGTCCATAACAGGGTTATGCAGCCCGCAACCCATTCATCATAGGGGAAATCAGAAATTTTCGGTCGTGTTTTTTTTTTATTATTATTATTTCTCTCCTCTTTCCCAACTTAAATCTACTTATTTTTATTTATTTATTATAATATTAATAATTATTAATAATAATTTCGTTTTAATACTTATCCCAAAAGGAGCGCTTATTTTAAATTTTTTATTTTTTGCTATAAATAAGTTATTTGGAAAAAAATTCTTTTTCATAAAAAAATAGTAATTTGGAGTATTTTGTAGACCAGCTTACAACGTTAATTAGGAATGGGCCTGCAAAACAATCGTGTAAAAAAACTCGCTTAAAGATAATTTTCTTTTAGAAAACTTGATTGAACAAACATATAAATGCTGCGTATTTAATATTGTTAAATTGTAGAAAATTGAATATCTGCCATTGCATGTAAAACTTTTTTTTGAACAAAACCTTTAAGGGAGAAAGGCGTAGGTCAGCCATTGAAAACACCTTTGCATTGCCCCTTTTTATTAAGTTCATGATCCCCATCTGGCTAGCATTATTCTTCAAGATGTTTCGGTCTTCATATTTCAATTAAATTCTTCATTTTCAAAATTTTCAAATGTGTTAATATGCTTGAAATCACATTATTCTTAAAATTAACTAAGGTCTGTGAGATTTAAATTTTTTTTCACACACATTGTTTCATAAACGTGCAACATTTTTCTGACCGAGATTTCCATTGCTTTTGATTCAATTTCTGCAGAGAAAAAAATGGATACGATGGTATGATGTCTGTTTTAGCGTGTCAGCATATGTATTAAATAATATGAAAATAATTGGATTAACTATTTCATGCTAACGCCAAATAGTTTTATTGTGTGACGTAATAAAAAAATTGTTACCTAAAATGACGTACAAAAGTTTTGAGATCATTTGGCTGCTTCCAAAATCTTCAAAACTCCATGAAGAAACAATTTTCTCGTTAGTGAAACATTCTCCAGTTTGCATGCAAGTGAAGTGCAACTATCTCGAACAGTCTCACTTTGGTCATCATATTTCAATTAAATTCTACATTTTCAAAACTTTTAAACATGCCGCCATGCTTTTTCTTAAAATTAACTAATGTCTGCGAGATTTTAAATTTTTTTATCGAGCACATTGTTTCGTTAACGTGTCACATTTTTCTGACCGAGATTTCCATTGCTTTTGATTGAATTTCTGCAGAGAAAAAAAATGGATACGACTGTGTGATGTCTGTTTCAGCGTGTCAGCATATGTATTAAATAATATGAAAATAATTGGATCAACTATTTCATGTTAACGCCAAATAGTTTTATTGTGTGACGTAATAAAAAAATTGTTACCTAAAATGACGTACAAAAGTTTTGAGATCATTAGGCTGTCTCCGAAATCTTCAAAACTCCATGAAGAAACAGTTTTCTCGTTAGTGAAACTTCCGCCAGTTTACATGCAAGTGAACTGCAACTATCTCGGAAAAGTTTTCCTTGTTAATAGTTAGCTCTCTTTTCATTTTTTATATCCCTTTGTGGTGCGCGTTCTTTTTTTTTTAATCTTAAATAGCTGTTTGCTTTTTTGAACTCGCTTAGAGATTTTCCACTGGTTGCTACTGCTCAGAAAATAACACAGATCTTCCGATTTTCTTGTTAAAGAACAATCTTCCCAAAACTTCCGATTGTTTGAACTTGTGAAGTTAGTTGATCTGTCTGTATCCTTTCTGGTATGAAGGTCGTCTAACTCGTGCCTCACATCTGACCTTTAAATCGTTTGCCACTCCAAGTGGCTTTCGAGGAAACCACCCCCTCTGCCATTAACTAGAGTAGCCAAGCGTTTTTTTGATTAAGGGACAGTTTTGTGATGTGCGGTTGAGTCCTCTCTTTTTGTTCTTTTAAATTTCCCCTTTTTTCGGAGAAGAATTACCTTTTTGATTTCTTTGAGTGTGTCGGCGTAGAAGTGAAATTGTGAAATTCAATTTTTAATGGCTTATTTTTAAAGTGCCTGCCTACATTCGGATTGCATGCACCAAGTCAATGAAATGCCAATGAGAGTACTGAGGCCCCCTTTTCCCTTACAATCTTACAAAACCAGATTTTTAAAATTCATTTTAGTTTAATCTCTACATAAACAATTTTTAAGTAGCAAATATCACTAGTGTTGCCTGTCTATGTGCTAAATAAATAAAACATGAAAAAAATGGATAGGTAATGGTTTATTTTACTCTGATAAAAAATCAATAAAGTTTAATCAATATAATAAATGATCAGGTAGAATAATAACAAGGATGCAAGGTCAATCCTTTTTAGCCCAGTCATATTTTAAAGTTGGTTTTACTTTCTTAAATATATCATTTTTGTCTTTCACATAATTATAAAATTGGGCGCAAGTCATTTTAAAATTATAATGACAAATCAAAATTGCATCAATTGTCTCCACTGACAACTTATTTCTTTTGTCCGACCCTGAGTTGACGTTAGAGAAAATATTCTCTCCGCATTTCCATTGTGGGCTGAATGACAAATATGTATTCGCAGAGATTTAAAAGATATGAATTCTGATCAATATACTTTGTATGCACAAAACACTTTAGCCATTTCTCTTCTATGCTCAATTTCATAATTGCTTCGAAGTTTTAGTTGATAATATTTTTTCTAAATAATCTTTTAGATATGGAAATGGTTTGAATAGAATCTCCAATATCGATATTTCTTACTTGCATATATCCTGCAATTTAGCCATTTCTCTTCTATGCTCAATTTCATAGTTGCGTCGAAGTTTTAGTTGATATTGTTTTCTCTAGATAATCTTTTAGATATACAAACTAGTTGAATAGAATCTCCAATATCGTATTTCTTACTTACATATATCCTGCAATAGTACGTTCTATTTCTTCCCATTCCAGAAAACGGAACAAATAGTAATACGGGACTGAGTAGTGAAATACGGTAACTGTCCCGTATATACGGACGCATAGCAACCCTAAATATCACGAAAAACTGAAATGACAAAACATTTAATTCTGAGTAAAATTCAGGGTGGATTAAGGTCCGTAGGGGGCTCTTTGGCAATGAAAGTACCGAGTCCCCCTTTTCCCTTCCCATCTTACAAAACCAGATATTTTTTAATTATTTTAGTTTAATCTCTACATAAACAATTTTTAAGTAGCAAATATCACGAAAAACTGAAATGGCAAAGCATTTTAATTGTGAGCCACCTTCAAGAGAGTTGGTTTCAGTATCTCGAATATAAAAAATAAAATTTAAAAGTAATATGAAATGGTTAAAATTACAAGACCTTCTTACACAATCTAAATATGCTAATACAGAGTTTGCCAGTGTTGTTGACATAGAGAGAAACTGAGAAGCTGCAAAAAATAAGTCGAACCACATTCATCTGCAAGCGAATTTGAAAACACTAAAAAAATCATAAAAATTGTGTTCTGAAATACAAATGATATTTGACTTTAGTATGATTAAGTTCGAGTACGTGGCAGTTTTAAATCAAATAAAATCACAAGATTAAATTACCGTGAAAATACCGCAAATAAAATCTGGAGACCACAGGTCCTCCAAACTTGCAGAGCTCCTAGGAAGTTGCCTATTTAATAATCCAGCCCTGCCTACATTTGGATCAGTGTTTATTCACATTCAGATTCTTCATTATAAGAATGTATAGATGCCATTGGATGCGATGCAGAGCTATGATAATGAGTACATATTTAACTCCTTAACCGGTTTGCCCATACACCGTACGTGTATCGAATTATCGCTGTTTTAAACATATAAAATAATATAACATCATTCACATTCGTTATGATTCGATAATTGAAATGACAACGAATTCCCAAAATAGAAGGTGGCATTTAATTAGATAGTAGGGAAAACAAACCGGTTAAGAGGTTAATGCACTTTCATTAGGTTTTAGAAATAGAATCTATTCATGTGACGTCATAATCACACGGTAAACGTAACTGCGCATTTCGTCTAATATGACAACTAACTTTTTGTTGTCTTGTATTGTGTTGGGACGTCACTCCCGTTTTCTTTCTGTACAATGCACTATGAAATGAAACTAGTTTCGCGCTCTTGACGTGCATCGTGCAAGTATGAGTTGACATCACTTCCCAAAATTGAATTCAACATAATAGGTGCTTATTCATCAGGTACTTATTTATTGTAAGTCATGAACTATTGAAAAAGCCTTTTTTGTCAGTTCATCATTTTTATTCAGCAAACGTGTGAATTATCAGATCAATGTAAAAAATTTAGATATCAGTTTCAAACACATACAGTAATTTATATCTATTTATTAAACCTTATTTCATCGACTTGTCTTAGGAAAATTCTTGAACTACTAGGGTTTCTTTTTTCTTTCTTTTTCGAAACCCAGCTGTACAGAGATTTCTGTATCTTTACCTCTAATTACCGTAGGAATGATAAACAAGTAACTTTTGAGTTCTAAGAATCCCTCTTGACAACAATGGGTTTTCTTCCAAAAGGCATTTTGAACTTTGCTGCAATCACCAGCGATTTGTAGTTAAATGTGCGTAATGATTTCACCTTTTCAACTGTAAATTAATTCTTTCTAAAGCCACTTCATTTTTAATTACTTCTACTTCAATCCTAGAGAACCGCACTTCTACTTTAACTTTCAGTCACGAGCCTTTTCCGGGCAGTCCCCGTCTTTCAAGTATTTAAACTCTCTGCGCAATGTTAACTGCCTTTTTTTTAAACATGTAACCTGCGTCCTAAGACGCGCCGCTTTGCGCGTTACTTTTTCAATTCTGGTCGTGGTTGTATTTTGAAGTATGATTGCTTTATCTGCTTAAATCAATCTTCATTTTCATCTTAACAACGAATAAAGAGAAGTTTGAGCCACTTCTACCTGCTTACTGAAGAAGATTGTGTATGCCTCACTTTAATAATAATGATGCATGTATGTGATTGATATTGTAATCGATAATGATTGTAATTGAGTTGTTTCATTTTTATCCCATATATTTATGGTTCTAATAAAGTATCGACTTATTAGAGATTAACTTGCAACTTTTATTGCAATGGTATTTTATAAATCGTTGCTTTCGTTCTTTGTTTCTTGCTTGCTTACAGATTCCTATCGAATCTGTTCCCTCACTCAGGAATTCCTGTTGCGGAAATAATACTTTTTTTCGTATAATCCCTTAGTTTTGTTTTCAGTTATATTGTTTTTCCGGTTTAGTATAACAAAATAAATGATTTGTAGATCATTTCAAATAGCCGATTCTTGTTTCCGAATGATAGTGCTGTCTGTTTTGTCTTAAAACATACTCCTTTACAGGGCCGGGTTTATACATTCCTACGCCCTAGGCCAAAGCAATTCTGCGCATTCCCCGCAACTATAGAGATACACACCGTAAATGGGCCGCCAGTTTATTTAATGAGTATGGATGTGCTTAATAAACAATATTTTATAGGGTCTTTTCAAAATAATAGGGGAACCCGGGGTAAAACAGAATACTTATGGTTTGGAGGGCTGTAAAATGGTAAATAATACTCAGAGAAGTTTGAAAATGGAACATTATAAAATTTATTTATTTGGTTACACATAATGAATTTAAAACTAATCTATGATCAGTACATAAATTGTTATTCACGATTTAGTGAACTTGGTCAAATGGTCCGTTTTGCTCCGGCTCAGGGGCAAAACGGAACTCGGTTTTGTGTACTCCTTGAAAATTCTTGAATTTAAAAAAGGATTGTTTTCTTATGACTATTCAACATAATATAAGTTATATTAAGTACAGTCGGACCTCTATTTAACGAAGTCGTTAAATCCCGAAAAAAGTTCGTTATATGGAAAATTCGTTAAATAGAGATTCACCTTTTAAAATACCTTAAACTACACGAAACAGATTTTAAATTCATAAACACTAAATATTACTAAAAAAGTAATTAATCACACCTTTATTTTGTAAATTAATATCTATTTGTTTTATATATTTTACCCATCAGAAAGAAATCTGCAAGGAAAACAAGAATGAAGCAAAACATTGTCCGGGAATGCACTGTATTTTCAATTTTAAAAAATTATTTTATAGTAAAATTAATGAATTTTAGCATTTCATCATACGAAGGTTTGTTGATTTCTTCATCATGGTCATTTCCATCTACGTCTTCATCGCAATTCATTGCTGAATTATTTTTATTTTTCACACTGTCTCATCCACATCTTCATAGACACATGCTTTTAAACGTTTTGAACAAGAATTCGATGAATCATAATTTTGTATCTTATCTCGATTTTTTTTTATTATGGTTGTAAGCTGTTTGGAAGAATACCAAATTTTAAAGCAAATATCTTTTTTTTTCACGCCTTCATTCACCTCATGAAGAATTAATTTTTTCCCCCTCTGATGCTCAAGCGCTTTCGCTTTGACATTTTCCAACTTCAAGGTCATTGATCACCATAAAATGTGTTGAAAGAATAAGTTTGACATGTTTAGAAATATTTTGAGAAATAGGGAGAAAAAAATATTGGATCACAAGAAAAAGTTCGTTAAATAGAGAATGCACTTCGCTATTTGGAGGTTATTTTACGAAGAAATTCGCAAAATGTTCTTGGTTCCAAGAAAAAGTTCGCAAAATAGAGGTTCGTTAAATAGAGGTCCGACTATACTATTTTGTTAATTTTAAAAAATCTGCTATTTTCTTACATAAATTTTGTGTATTTTTGAATATCCAAGCACATATTAATACGGGGCGTGTGAACTTTTCTTTCCCTGGGTATTCCTGCATCCGCCATGAGTAATCTAGGCATAATTATCTTTCTTGTATTTTGAAATAACTTTCTGTGTACCATAATTACCGTCAAATTAATACTTAAGCATTTATGAAAGGCTATACTGATAAATTTTAAAAATTAATCCATAAGGTCATTTTTTGTGACTATGAAAATTTTCACTTCATTCCTGTGATTATTATTACTTTCTCGTACACCAAGTTTATGGACGAGTTTTCTGTTTTGTTTATTTGCGGTAAAGTAGGTTTTCCGCCGGGCTCATCAACTTCCGGTGATAATGTTAAGTCAGTGAGAATCTTCAAAATTTCAACACTCTGTTTGAAGGTATTAATTAATGTTTAAAGAGGAATTCTTTAATGTTATGCCTTAAGAATAATTTGTAAATATTAACTTTCACGTTCCTATTGTTGTAACGCTCAACGTTTACTGAAAATAAGAGCCTAATTTTATGGAAAGATTGCCATAATTATTCTTTATCGCTCTTTTTGCGACTTCCAAGGTTTGTTTGGTGGTTAAATTTTTAACCATACGATTTAGATAATCACTGACGGTTAAATTTTTAACCAAACTATTTAGCTAATTTAAATCGTTCCATTATAATTTAAATACTTTCAGAGCTTTTTTTAACCGATTTAAAAAGAAACGGTTACAAACTCAAAGAACATGGAATTCAACGCTTTGTGTGGTAAAGAAAGAACTGATTCGAACTTGGCGCTTGATACAGTTTCGAACTGGATTTGGCGATTGCTTATATCGGAGGGCTTCCGGAAACAGTCTGTGAATCCAATATAAACAAACCAGAAAACTCGTCCATAAAGAGAAAGTACAGTAAAGCTTCGATTAACCGACAGTTTCTGTTATCCGTCACCGTCTAAAAAATCTAATCTGTCATTTCTGTACATTATTACTCTTATATTGAAGTTTATATGGATCGTTTGGTAAAATTAAATACAATATATATATTTTACTCACTTTCCAAGGATTTCATTTTCATTTTCGCCCCAAGGCATCAGTGAAATCAAATTACTGTACATATGTATTAAAAGTTTTCTGTTTTCCATCTATTCGGTAATCCGTCATAGCCTTGGTCCTGATGGTGACGGTTAATCGAAATTTTACTGTATTGTAATCGTCAAGATTTTATGAAATATTCGTGTTTAAAATATCTTTGATTCCAAAAAACCCTTCGTAGAATTTATCTGTCAGTCGGTCTATGAACATGATAGCTCAGAAATGGAGCAGTCTAGACGAATGAAATTTGAAATGTGATCCTAACGCCGAAATTGCATATCTCTACCAAATCTGTCTGTCCTTTCTTGAATACAATGGCTCGAAAACGCAATAATGTAGATATATGAAATTTGACGTATGGTTTTATCACCAAAATTGTAGATCTGTATCAAATTATGGACCAAATCGTCATACATTTGACTGCCTGTCGATTTGTCTTTTCGTGCGATAACTCAGATTAATTTTAGTATGTGATATTTGCATCAAAATTGTAGATCTGTATCAAATTATGGACCAAATCGTCGTACGTTTGAGTGCCTGGCGATTTGTCTTTTCGTCTGTATGAGAATGCGATAACTCAGATTAATTTTAGTATGTGATATTTGCACTAAAATTGTAGATGCGTGTCAAATTTTGGACCTAACTGATGAAAGGATAGAGGAACAATGCATATTCAACTCGCTTCACTATACGACGAAGTTAATCCCAAAACGCTGTCCTTCTTCTGTGGAAATAAAGGAGAAATCGAGGAGAGCACATATCCTCTGGTTTGTAATATGATACTCATTTGCGCATTTCAAGAGTCTTTTACGAAATAGATTTTTTTATGATTTGGCATTCGAAACCCATACCGGTCATTTAATCTAATACAGTAAAACTTCGATTAACCGTCACCATTCGGACCAGAGCTGTGACGGATAACAGAAATATCTACACACATATCTACAGTAATGTAATTTCAAAGCTGGCTTGCGACGAAAATTAAAATAAAATCCTTTAAACGTGAACACTACATACATATTGTATTTAATTTTACAAAATGGTCAATATAAAAGTGATAATGTACAGAAATGTATTGTAATGCTCTAAACCTAAGTTACTTTAAAATAATATGTCTCATCTCCTTCTGTGTCTTTTATTGAGGCTCCGGCCTTAGATTTTAGATGATGACGGTGAATAGAAACTGACGGTTAATCGAAGTTTTACTACACTATATGCCCAAAAGTATCCGAACCAAAAGTATCCGCATATTTTCACATTTTTTAGAATTTCTCCGGAATGATTTAACTGACTGCTTTTAAACTTCGGACATGTAAAGAATAGACTGTAACTCACATTTTACATTGAAGTTTCGGTTTTGAGGGCAATTAGGGGACCGTCTACAAACTGATGAAGAGAAAACCGTTTTTGGCCCTCCCCGCTTCACAGAATACTGATAACAAGATGAAACTTTCAGAAATGGTAATGTTTAATGCGCATAATATTTACAAGAATTTTCGTAAACTCAGCACAAATATTTAGGAAGATATAAAGGTTTTCTTAAAAAATAACTATTTAAAGATATAAGTTTAACTAATAACTATTTAAAGATATAAGTTTAACTAAGAACTATTTAAAGATATAAGTTTAAAAAATATGAATTTGTGTACAACCCCTCATTTTTTAGCTTCTCTTCGACAGGAGCTAAAATTCTGCTCGTTGTAATACCGATATCTTTCTGAATACTAATGATATTGAACTAATTTTTAAAAATAAGTTGCCCTATATATCTGGCTTTAAAGTTGTGAGAGAAAAATTACGCTATGTTTCGCGCATGCGCAGTAAAACATTATTTATTAAAAATGCTCATATTTCCTGTAATATTCAAACATTCTTTTCCAAATTTTTACAAAATGCTGCTCTAACATATTTGAGTTTTTTCCGAAAGTTTCGTATAATATAACAGAAGAGGTGGGAAAATTTGGGACTTTTTAAGAAAACTTTTATATCTTCCCAAATATTTGTGCTGAGTTTACGAAAATTCCTGTAAATACTATGTACATTAAACATTACCATTTCTGAAAGTTTCATCTTGTTATAAGTATTCTGTGAAGCGGGGTGGACCAAAAACGTTTTTGTCTTCATCAATTTGTAGACGGTCCTCAAATTGTCCTCAGGACCGAATCTTCAATGTAAAATGTGAGTTACACTCTATTCTTTACAGGGTCGAATTTTAAACGCAGTCATTTAAACCTTTATGGAGAAATTCTAAAAAATGTTAAAATCTGAACGTGTCCGAATACTTTTGGGCATATAGTGTATATACTAAATGCATACTTTACATATACCAATGT
This sequence comes from Araneus ventricosus, assembly GCA_013235015.1. Taxonomy (NCBI): domain Eukaryota; kingdom Metazoa; phylum Arthropoda; class Arachnida; order Araneae; family Araneidae; genus Araneus; species Araneus ventricosus. Next base: position 27,169 of record BGPR01010650.1, read on the forward strand.
TGTATAAGAATGTTTACGAAGTACGTTAGAAAGTTATATGTTAATTTTGTTTTATAAGAAATCAATATTTCAACATTTTTATTTATGTTGGGGAAGAATTCCTCACTATTTAGACTTAAGTTTGGCGCAGTATAACCAAAAATCGTTCTTAAGGCAATAAAATTTCAAAACAATCAGCCATCGGAAATATAATATAAAAAGCAAACTTAATAAGTTTTGCAATGAATTAAGTTTTATAAATCTCTTTTTTTAAAACATTTTCATTCCGGCGATAAAAGAAGCAGATATTTATAAATATGGGTTCATTGGACCGAAAATGCTAATAACTATAAAAAAATAAGCAGATGATGAAGAAATATTATTTTTATATCAATAAAATCAATTTAAATCTCACGAATTAATTTGAGTTTATTTTTAAATTACTTAAATTTTTTTAAAATTTCAATCAATATCCTCAATGCGAGTATAATGTATTCGTAAAAAAATATTATCAATCCATATGAAAAGAATTTGTTCGTACGATTTTTTACTTTTCTTCATGAACAATTCTTCAGTGAATTAAACCGTTGTTCTTACTTTAGCTGAAGTTAATTTTTTAACTTTGGAGTAGAATACGCTTGCTGGAAAATAATATTGATGTGATAGAATATTTATTTAAATTTTTGATAAAGTTATTATTATCGTTGATATATTTACTTTATGAAAATTCTTTATTGTTGATTGCTTTCATTAAATTATTTTGTAAAGTTTAACCAAAAGCAATTCTTTTAGACCTTAAAAAATGTAACGTGTCTTCTGAAAACAGCCTATAGAATAAGCCTGAAAACTGTCAAAGATGGGACCAAAAAAAAGTTACAGATATTGGTTCCCCAAGTAAATACTTGCTAACTGTACCACTTGAATGGTTGATTATTACGAAGTATAATTTTCAGCTATCCTTATAAGTTAATACAAAATTATTAAAATACTGCTTTCATATGTTTCGACGTTGAACTTATACTATTGTAAAAATGGAATTAAATGTAAAATCACATATATGTTCTGAAAATGATATTAATTCGAGTCATTTGACTCTTAAACTAAACTAAGACTTAATAAAAACCTCCTTGCATAGACGGACGGTTGGGAGGGGGGGCTGGATATGACAGTAGGGGGTACGCGAAAATAGAAAGATTAATCAAGGGGGTACGCGAAAATAGAAAGATTAATCAAGGGGGTACGCGAGGGAAAAAAAGCTTGGGAATCCCTGGTCTAGCTCGTTTCAACAAAGGCTCCCGACTTATAATCCAACGATGGTTACATCATCTTAATGAATTTCAAGAGCTTTTTCAAATAAATCCATGATCAACTTCCACTTCAAGCCTTTTCCATTATCTGCAAGCCGACATTGGGAATTTGTTGCGTCCTCTTCGTCTAAGTGACAACGTAACTGAACTATTCTCCGCTGCCACACAGAAGAACATTCAATTTATGGAGGAAGGACCATTCAAAACAACAGACACACATGCACTTTACCACTCGCATATTAGTTTGTTTTTGTGGACGTCTTTTATTTGATTAGTTTTTCTTTTTCTCTCTTTTTGTTGTTATTGTGTATTTCATACCAATTTTTTTCTTCAAATTTTTACTGTTTTTGTTTGTATATAGTTTTATATAATACTCCTCAATGTTTCTTGTATTTTAACCCGGAACGTTAGATTAGTATTTTTTTTTGTGTGTGTGTAACCGCTTCCATTCCTCTGCCTCCGCCATTATTTGCTAGACAGTTTAGGAGCATCTTCCGATGTCTCTTCCACTTCATGTCCACTACACTGTTTAAATAACCAAAAGGTTATAGTCGCAGGGGCATTAAGTTGTGTTTTGTTCTGGTCTACCTCGTTTCGTTTTTGAGTTACAGTGTTTAGAGACTGATAGACCGACAAACATAATTCCAAAAATTGTTTTTTCGGACTAAAATGTGGAGATTCATATAAATCTCGGAATCTAATTTTTTTACAATTACAATACCTTCTGTACTTCGTATACGAGACATTAAAAAGGGATTTGTTATAAAATCCATCTTTGAGTACGGATTAACGCCTGCTTACGATTCAAACTATATGCAACTATTAATAACCAAAATGAATCATATTTGAATTATTTTAGCTATAAACGAGAGGGACTCAGCATTGCCAGTTAAAGATTCATAATGTGCCAAAACCACTAAAATGGCCGTAAACGAAATAGAATAAGAAAATTTATAGAAATGAAGTCCACTCTACAACGGACGAGAATTAAATTGGCAATTTTGTAGTTAAAGAACCCATTTCATTTACCTGATACTTTAGTTTGTAGACAAAAATAACCTATACGACAGAAATCGAATTAAATAGAAATAGGAACATTACGTGATTTATTTACACTCAATGAAAGTATCATACATAAGGAAATCACCTATATAAAAATTGTAACGCTCAGAATATGCATTTCATAACATTTTTAATTACTATGACGTGATTTATCACCTTAGAATTCTTGTGGTTAGCAACATAAAAGCATCCTAAACAGGCTGATGCTTCTGAAAACAATTTTCGCAGTAAAGTTTTAGAATTCCCGACAAATTGATTGCAAATGAATATTTCAGAAGTTTCAAAATTGTCGTTAATTATTACATGTGGCATCTCATTCATAAGGACAAGAACTCGTTGATAAAACTGGCAAGGAAAATGAGTTAAGGACGATGAAGCAAAAACTATAAGATAATTGAGAATTGTTTTATGTTACTTGGCTTATCCCTAATTTGCAACGCTCTTTCACCAGAAAGATATTTTTGCAATCTCAAACGCACATATGCGTAGGGTAACCTTAACAGAGTTCCTCCTGTCCTGCCTTAACACTCGGGGACACTGAATGACAGTAGCTGCAATAGCTCGAGTACTGAGGCCGGAGTCCTAGTAGCCATCCTTCCGAAGGCGGTGCGTGCGTACTATCATTGGTGGGGGAGTAAATCGACCTCCACTATTACTATACCCCCAGGAATGCGAGAACTCGCTTACTTATCCGGTGGCTTCTCATCCGTGAACTCGCTGTGCCCCTCCTCCGGGGGATGCACACATATATAGGAAAATAAAATTTAATTATTGACAAATAAAAGAAAAATCGGTCGTATTTTATTATTTGTCGAAGTTTGCTGAAATATTTTAGATCAACACACTGAGAGGTACTGTTGCCGGAGTTATTTTTACTTGCTAGCATTGCAGAATATTATCGAAGATATTACAAAAGGTCATTTAAGGTCTTTCAAGACCATGGTTAGAATCTTCTTTATCCCTTTGGAGTAGGTACTCATTGTTTCAGAAACCTAGTTGAGGATGAATAAAAAAGTCTCAGTCAATCATTTGTTCAACTGTACTCTACATTTTAATTATGCTAAATACAGTCGCCTAAAAACATTCCAAGGCTCTCTTTCCAAGTACCGAATCCCAACCCTCTTTTACGCTTGTATTAACGTATTAATGCTTATAGGCTAGCATGCTATTCACGACTTGTGTGATGCATTCAAAACGCTCTACAAAGCAGACCGTTGCACCTAGAACCACAAATTTACCACATAGTTACTTCTTGGGTAGTAGTCGTTCACTAAAAAAGGATTTTTCAAAATTTTAATTAGATTTTTAATAAATTAAACATTAATCGCCATGTTAACGTTTTTCTAAAATAACTTCGGGGCATATTATTACTATATATATATATATATATAAGCCACTTTAAAAATCCAAAAATTATCTTTTCAGTGATACTGATTATATTTACGTGCAATTTTTTTTCTTAACCTCTCTGAATTGGAAACTTGATCTATCTTGCTAGTGGATACACAAAGTAAGCCATCAATTTTTATATTAACGATATACAACTTTCTATTTGAGAATTTAGTGTTTTCAAATCTTGTTTGTATTTATATCATTTAACTAAAACTTATTCTGATTTATATTCCTTGTCCAAACATGGAGGGACAGAGGAGCCAGAAGTCTAAGACCAACGTTACTCTAACCGCAAAATTTCATCCCACGATAAAAAAACAAGATTTACTGTACATAGTTTAATGATGACTGCCAACTATTTAGTTAAAAGTCAATACTGTTAATCATTTCGACCACATACTTTTGATCATTTGAAATATATACTTTAAAAACCTGAGTCATAGCGATGTCTGATCTTTAGGAATGCTTTATAAAATGTTTAAATTATATATAATTAATTGCCAAGCATCGTTTCGGGACGTTAGAAAGATGCAAGGCTAGACCTTTTTAACACAGTCATATTTTAAAGTTAATTTACTTTCTTAATTATATCATTTTCTTTTTTCACATAATTATAAAATTGGGCGCAAGTCATTTTAAATTTATAATATCAAATCAAATGTGCTTCAGTTGTCTCCACTTATAACCTGTTCCTTTCGTCCCACCATTGAGTTGACATTAGGGAAAATATTCTCTCCCATTTGCATTGTGGGCTGGAATGGCAAATACGTATTCACAAAGCTTTATTAAACATGTCTTCTGATCAATATACTTTGTATCTGCAAAAAACTTCAGCCAGCCCGATGTCTCACGCAGAGCTTAGGGAGAAAACGGGACAACTAGTAACACGGGACTGAAAAGTGAAATACGGTGATAGTGCCGTATGTACGGGACGTATGCAATCCTATATTTAATGGGCTTTATTCTCAGCACACGATTGTGATCTCTAGTATTAACATGTAATTACGCATTTTTGTAAGGATTGTTGAAGGCACGAAGAGCGTTATAACGTTGGAATTCAGTTCAAATGAATCTGTAAAATAAGATTCCAGGGCAGAACCCAGAAATTTGAGAAGCTCCTAAATATGTTGGGCAAAAGTGCAGAAAGCAAAGAGTAGTTGATTGATCGTGATGGATAATGAATAGTAATTTGATTAATAATTCTTTTGCAGTGAAATGATTTAATATAAAAAGGTCGTTTAATTTAGTTATATTACCGTGCCATTTTGAAGCTACACGGGGACTTTTTGGGGCACATTCGGTACTCGAAATGTGAGCTATGAGCTCGATATATGAGCTGGCACCCCCTCTCCAAACTTCCGCACCACACCAACGGAGTACCTTTGAGAACCTATGTATGATTTAACGTGCACCAGGGTCGCATACACGGCGGATATTCTGTGGAATCGGGTTTCGAGCATAGAGCTCTTCTGCACAAAGGCCGAGACCCTACCACTAGGCCACCGAGACCCCAATACGTTTATTAAAGAACAGGTTTAAAGAATCGGGACAATTTTTAAGGGAGGTATGTTCTATGAACTCAATTAAACTGAGTTTCGAACACTGAGCTGCTTCTGTCCTGCCTTGGCGTCCGGAACAATGAAGAACGATCGGTGCGACAGCTCGGATACTAAGATGGGAGTACTAACGGCCATCATCGGTCACGTCTCGGCTGTCTCAAAGGAGGTATGTATCGTCATCGGTGAGGGGTAACTCAACTCACGCCATTATTGTACTCATGTCTAGGAGCGAGAGCCCTCTTACTTGTCGGCGGCTTCTCATTCACGTATTGGTGGTGGCCCAGGTGGGATAGCTATTGTACCAAATGAATGGTTAATTTTCAGAAAATGACCACAAAGGGAGCTCGCAGAGCAATTAAAACCTTGATGGCCAACTTTTCGCAAAATGTGACATTCCGTGTTCTTGCCAGATTCTTCAGTTCGTGTTAACACAAATAATAAAGAACTCCTTATGATTAAAGCATTTATTCAAGTTTGCTGTCCCATTGTAGATAAATAAAAGTTCAGAAATTGATAAACTAAAAATAGAAATAACATTCATAATTTTATCTTTGATTAGTAGCTCCAGGTCCTGTTTTGTTGATCTAAAAATTCTAAACTGTTGTTTCTGAAAAGTCTGGAAGATATTCTCTACCTTGTAGTGTAGAATATTTAGCAAAAATTTGATTTACTCTGTAAAAAGAAATAAACAGAATCGTGCCTTCTCATCGTATAGTTTTTTTTGTTCAAGCGAATAGTAGAAGATTTTATTTGTACCAATTTCTGGTGTAATATTATATTTATTTGAATTACACTTCCATGTCCATTTTATGCTCGTAAATAAAAAAATATTTTGATGAAAACACAGTAGGGAAGAATCTTCCAATAGAAAATGGCTAACAATGAAAAAGTTCCTGTTTTATAAAAAGAAATAGGATAAACGAAGGATAGAAGATAAACGAAGAAAATTCCAAGAGACTGCGACTTTGTATTGCAACTTAGACAAACATTATATATGGAGAACATATTTTATTTACTCATTATTTTCAACAGCTCATTTTTTTAAAAAGAATATTTGTTTATCAGAATTACTGTATGCTATGGAATAACCCGGTATCAGTATCACCTCTTTAGTTATTTTACGTATGGTTACCCCGATACTTATTCCGGGGATTTATTTAGCGTTTCAAAATGTTATATCCACTAAAATTCTTTGCAAAAACAATACCGACCTTAAAGAATTCGAGTTCTAGATTATGCTGTTTTATTTCGACTCTGAAGTTAAGAAAGAGTTAGTAGCCGTGACACTAACTGAATTGAATTGAAATTAGTTGGCCTATGCCATGAAAAATGAAATTCCATTCAGTAAACGCGAGTTACGGAAGAGACAAGTACTATACCATGGCTGATTCTTAGAAAAGTTATTTACAAATAATATTAGATGATTGCTTTTTAGTTAGGATTTATTTTTGTTTGTCTTAACCAGATGAATCATGATACATCTGCCATGTCAGAGACAACAGATTTAGTTTCGGGTACACGTACCCTTTAGGAATATATTCCTGTTTTGGCTCCTGATTTTTTTCTCTTTTTAAGTGAGTAAAGTCGGACTGTTTAGCAAGGTGCGTTTCAGTGCTTTTTTTAATCGTATGTATGTGAATGTGAATTCATAATCGATTTCCAAATCTTTTTTATAGAATCTATGAAACATAGTTTTGCATGATTGATTTTAGAGCATTGTCGATTTAGCCAGAAAATGAACCATCAGATATTAGTGCTAAGAGGAAAACGCCTAAAAGACGCATTTGTTTGCAGTATTATGACGTCACGTGTGTCTTCTAAAATCATATAGCAAGGTGCATCCAATTCCACTCAACCTATGTTTGGTATGCGAATCGCCCGAAATTCGATATTATGCAAATAAGTTTGGAAAGCCGTACCTGTTCGCCGGTACGGCTGTGAAAGACATGTTTCAACAAGTTTGTAATCTCGTTGTCGTGGAGAAAATTTCTAATAATTGACCGAGCGAAGCGAGGTCTACGTTTTAAGTCAACCATTGAGCACTTTGTCTGTCTGTAAATTTGTTTGTCACGCGATTACGACCAAACGCATTGTTCGATTTCCTTCGAATTTGGCATAAATGTTTCTTGAAGGAATAGAAAACGGTGTATACGTTTTATTTCTTATTTTTTCAAAATTCGTTTTGACTTTGAGGCCATTTTACTAATTTCGACATTTTGGCGAGTCAGTGGCGAGTTTGGCGGCATTAAAACGTTTGTATAATTTTGGTAAAGGTTTTTGTAAATACTGATAGAAGCAAACATTCAATTTTAATATTAATAATACCATAAAACAGACATTAATTTTCTAAATACAAATAATCAATTTGTCAATACTAATGAAAGCAAATATTTGTTTAAATAATTCGCATTCAAAAAGAAAGAGAAAATCATTGTTTTTCAGGCTTATAGTTGTTTGCTGTTGTTTCGTTCGATCTAATTCCTTTTCTCTCTCTCTCATTCGGTGAAAGTTTTTTCAGGGATTCTACAAAACGGTTCATGTAATTAAAATTTAAAGACGATTATTGGTTTGTTTGCGTATTACTCACAATTTTTGTATTTTTATGATAAATACTAACTCATCATTTCATTAAGATACTTCTTCCATCTTCAGATGCTTTTGCTACTTGTTAAAGTTATGATAGTTGACCGATCGAAGTTATCTTTGTTTCAACTCCGTTCAGCATTTCGTCTTTCTGTAAATTTGTTTGTTACGCAGTCACCACCAAACGCTTTGTTCGATTTTCTTTGATTGAGGTTTTTTGAGGTCATAAAAAAAGACATTCATGTCAGAATTTTTTTTTCATTCCGTTTCAAGATGGTGGTTGTTTTAGTGATTTCAATGTGTTTGTGAGTCAATGGCAAGTTTGACGCCATTAAAATATATGAATCAATTTGGTATTGTTTAGTTTAGTTACATTAACATCCCGTTTCGAAGCAACACGAAGGCTATTTTGGGACGAACCTCATAATTTTGAACCGCGATCAGATGACGAGGACGACACCTAAGCTGGCTCCTCATCTTCAACCTTCCGCATCACACCAGCGGGAGGACGTTTGGCCACTAGGTATGATTTAGCGTGCAACAGGGCCCATACACGGCGGGTCTTCAGGGGAATCGGGTTTCGAACCTGGAACTCTCCGGTCACTAGGTCACCGCGGCCCTTCAATTTGGTATTGGCGACATATTTAATTGTAATTTTGTTAATGCTAATAACAGCAGACATTTAATTTTAACTTTGTTTATAGTGATAAAAGCCGACAATTAATTTTAATTTTTTAATACTGGTAAAAACAGATTTACGATTGAAATTTTTAATACTGATAAAAGCAAACATTTAATTGTAATTTTGTAAATGGTTATAAAAACAAAGATTTGTGTAAATTATTTGCATTGAAACACGTGTGTGTGAGAAAGATACGATCATGGTTTTTCCATGTTAAGAGTTGATTTTTTCTGTTTAGTGCCCTCTAATCGTGATTTCTCTTTTTTCGAAAGTATGCTTTTCCCACGATTCTTCCCAAATGGTTCATGTTATAAAAATTTGATGACTACCTCCACTCTCGAGTGTAAAATTTACCAAACATTTGTTCCAGTACATTTTTATGTAACTTTATTAAGTTAATGTATTTGTTTTGTAAATACAGGGAGTAAAATTTGTGTATAATATAGGTGTTCAATATTGTAAATTGATTGGTTTAAGATTGTAAATATAACTTAGCAAGTTATATATAAGATAGTGTATTCATGGGGATAAAGAAAGCTCCTCCTTGAGAGACAAATTATGATGTCTGGTGTTCCTGGAAGAAATATTGTCTACAAAATGAATAACAACGTTGAATAAACCTTTCAAGACTGCAGTGAAGAACCGATCTAATTTTTTTTTCGGAGATAGGGCGCGAGGTCTACGGTTCACAGAACTACTAGTAAGTATTAGACGACAATTCTGATTGGCGAAGAATGTGGGCGCAAAGCAAAATCTGCTATATCCGGAGTCGGAAGACCTTAAATTATATTATTAACTCTCATGTATGCGAGTGTTAGATATTTCAATCAATTACAAACTTTGTTGTTTTTCACTTTTAAGCGGGCCATTCATATCTCTTCCAAAATGGAAATTTTGGAACACGAGAAGGAAAAAACATTCATCAAGGTCGAAAACCTATGGAAAATAATATAGCGGCTTTGAAAAGTCGGATTTCCAACCAAACCAAAGTCCGGCAGTTCGTGCGCCGATTTTTTGGCCAGACCCATTGCGAGGCTAGTCGGAATATCAAACGATTGACTTGATCGACACACTGCTACGAGGGTAGCATATCTGAAATCCGCGGAGTTGTGGAAGGAATAGGGGGGGGGTTCGAAAATCAGCTGTAAAGGGGGACAGAAGATCGCTCTCCCCCTACTGCCAGCGCTCTTTGGAACATCAGATGAATGGACGTGCCTCCCTCTTCGCCCCGACCGGGCGGGGGAAAAAACAGTCTTGGGGCCAAATGGATGAAATAGAACACAGATGAATTGCCGGCTTTACAAACTTCGTGAAAGTGTTTGTAACTTTCAATCAAGTCAATTCTTTGTAATTGACTTTTATCCAAAACTTTTGCTATTTTCGTATCGCGCACAATCTCTTTACTAATCATAGACATCACTTCTATGACTGTAGCTGCCGCCGCTCTGAAGTTAATGTGAGGGGGGTGGGACTTAAGTGTTCACCCTGTTTCGGTATTTCAAGTATCTTATTAATTTGGCGTAATTTTTAACTTTTTACTTGAGGTAAAATAGGTATGAATAAGCATTTTAATCCAAGATTCTTCGTTTTCATTAATCCAATAAGACAGCAAGTTAGATGAAGACGCTCTCTAATGAAAGAAAGGGAACGCTCAATGTAAAGTTTGTTTTAACGGGCTTTAGCTCAATATCTAAAATAGGTCGTTTGCTGAGTTGGGTGCGTCTTCATTTAATCGTGTTTTATCGTATTTTTTCCCCTGTGAAAGCAGTTGGCAATAAAAATGAATTAGATTTGAGTTGTTCTCTTGAATATCAGTATGTTTCGTCATTCAGTTTGTTATAAATAAATTTATATATTTGTTGTTCATTGAATAAAAGTATTTTCCGTTAATAAACTAAAGTTAGGCGTGATTGAAGTGACTATACGCCACAGTGTATTACCCGGGACGGTCTCAATTTTTAGCTCTTTGTTTCGAATTGTAAATGTGTCTCGATGTGAGAATGTGTTGTTCCGTTTTTTTACTTTTAAGTTCAAAATAAAAATATATAAAAACATTAATTAGAATTAATTTTAAAAACTTTAACTTCTAAAAGCATTCTCCTTCGTTACTTTTACCTACACTAAAGTTATTGTCTCTTAATTTGGCAGGAAAACGAAAATTAAGTGATTTCCTCCTCTGATAATATTATATCTTGAGTTTTGTGATTTTTAAAAATAAATAAATAAAAAAGAAATATTATTTCGAAGTACCTATACAATAATTAGAAGTGAAAGGGATTAAACTTGCATTACATTACACCACCTTCATCCCCGTGTTTAGAGCCTTTTGGCTCCTTTTCTATTTGGATGGATCACAGCCATCGTATTGTTTGCATTCAGAAAAGATAATTTGTCGAAAATGAGTCGCATGAAAACTGACCAAACGTCTTGAATTAGTTGGTACCATTTGAGTCTAGTATATCGCCGCGCATTGATTAAATTGCCCCGTATTGTTCTCTCTTTTATTTATAAATAATTCTGTATTTAAAATTGGGGAAAAAATAAACTAGATTTCCTTCTCAACTTTTTCAGTACACAGAATATGGTCACCCTATACTAGAGCATAATGACAATACGTAGTAGTAATTCTTTTGAATATGATTAATATGTGTTTTGTGCAGGGCCGTCTTAACAATTTTGAGCGCCCTGGACTGGAATAATTTGGCGCCCCATCAATATATACCTACCTACCTAATAATACCTAATGCCAATACCTACCAATGAAAATACCTACCTAATAATATAAATGAGTAAAAACATCACCTGCTCCGCGATTAAAGATTTGCAATTCTGCATAATTTATAGCATAAGATATTCATGTCTGTGTAACGTTACAAATTCGATGGCTGTCTAGTTGCTGCCCCCTAATCATATTTGTATTTTTAACATATTTAAAATTATAATTTAAAAATAATTTTAGTTTAAAATTAAAATAAATCGGTTTTGCAAGTTTATAGGCGCCTTTTGATCAATGGTGCCCCTGGATACAGCCCAATTAGCCCATTGGATAAAACAGCCCTGGTTTTGTGTGTGAACAAGCCACCATTAGTGTCAATTTAAAGTGATCAGACGTCCCGAATGAGCTGGAACAGTCCGGTTTCTCCCTCTTTATCCTGGATTGCCCCCTCCAATATATGGAACGTCCAGATGGAAGTTCAGAAAATATGGTCTTTTAAAGTATGCACAATTTACATAATGCGCCCAGATATTCTACCCATATGGTTGTTGATTTCAGTGCTTCGAAAAATCATGGACTTCTTCTTAGTTATTAGAACTAAATCACATTTACTGAGAATCTTGGTTTGTTTTCTCAAATAATCCTAAAATACGCTTGCGCAATTTGCATTTCTGCTACTTTTTACAAGATTTAAGAGTCCACGGTGGCATAGTGGTAAGGTCTCGGCTTCGGGACTGGAGGGTTCCAGATTCGATACCCGATTCTACAGAAGATCCGTCTTTTATTAGGGACTATTGCACGTTAAATCATACGTAGGGGGCCAAACGTCTTCCCGCTGGTGTGATGTGGAAGTTTGGACAGGGGGTGCCAATTCAGGTGTCGCCTCCGTCATCTGACCGCGTATAAAAATTACGAGCTCCGTCCCAAAATAGCCCTCGTGTTGCTTCAAAACGGGACGTTAATATAACTAAACTACAAGTTTTAAGTGACTTCTTCATTGCAAGGCTGGATCATATATTTCTTGTTAGAGTTTTGGTTAACGTAGAGTAGCGTTCGATTATTTACACCACGAAACACTTACTTCCCATACAGTATATTTTCATTACGTCAACTTAGACAAAACGTCATACGTAATTCACTGTTTTGTTTCATTAAAATCGATGACTATCGCATAATAGATGAGTTTGCCGAAAATCAGTTTTCAGCTTTATGACCAACTATGGTATTTATTTATTTATTTTGCTTAGATTTAAAAATATCCTTTTCTTTCGCGCTATATGGATGTTTATACTTTTGAAATTTCGTATCAGTTTGAAAACTTATTCTTGGATAAATATACATCCAAGCGTTGTACACACTTACAAATTAATACAAATATATGAGTTATGCTTTCTCTTTGTTGACCAGTTTTCCTGTATCTGGATGATCTACACACATCTGTTCTTCGTATGCTTCAGCTAAATTAAGTATTATTCTTTTCGTAGCAAAATCTTTATAATTTCTGCATCATGACAAGTTATACAGAGTGTTTCGAAAGGTCGTTTACCAACTTTAAGAGTAGGTCAGACATAGAGAAACCAGTCATTTTTTGCAATAGAACACGGTTTTCGGAAAAGTAAAGGTGGGTCACTACAGGAGGCCCTTTGTCAGATGAGTTAAGCAAAAGAACAGAGGATACACTAGCCCCGCCCCCCAGCCATCCGTATATGCAAGGAAGTTTTATCAATAATTTTAAAGTCTTAGTTTAGTTTAAGAGTCAAATGACTCGAATTAATAACATTTGCAGGACTTATATTTGATTTTACATTTTATTCCATTTTTACAATAGTATAAGTTCAACGTCAAAACAAATGAAAGTAGTATTTTAATAATTTTGTATTATCTGATAAGGATAGCTGAAAATTATACTTCGTAATAATCAACCATTCAAGTGGTTCAGTTAACAAGCATTCACTTGGGGAACCAAAATTCTGTAACTCTTTTTAATTCCTTATGTTTTCTTGTTTCCGCCATTACCAACTTTGATTTCGCGTCTCCCCAACTAGTCCTTCGCGTACCCCCAGGGGTACACGTACCACATGTTGGGAACCCTTGGTCTGTAGCTATACGCGTTTCGTATGTTTTTATTTATGCAACTTGTTTTTTGTTGCTGTTGTAAATTTGTATTCCATCAAATCTGTTTTGTAAATTTTATCAGGTGTATACTTTTCTTTTACTGAATTCACTGAGAAAGAGCCCCCTGTAACGGCTCACGCCCCTTTGAGTGTCCGACCGCCTGTTCTATTGCAAAAATGACTGATTTCTATATGTTAAGGCCTACTTTTAAAGTTTATAAATGACATTTAGGAACATTCTTTAGATCAGAACTAAACTTGTGCGGTCTTTCTTGAAACTTTTTTTATTGTGGGCTATTTTTGTTATTGTTGTTTCTGATTTTTTTTATTTTCCACATTTCGACTCTAGTTACTTTGTATTGCTTTTGTTTGCAAATCATTGAGATTTTTAATATATGTGTCTTATTAAGAGATATCCGCGATAAGTTGAAAAAGCTTTATTTCAATAAGATTAAACAGGCCAGTTGAAGTTGATTCTCCATTCTGCTTACTATCAAAAGTCTTAACAAGAAAAATAGCTAATGACGTCACTTTTTCAGCATGTTTTTCTAATCATTTTCGTATAATTTTTTTTTCTTGAAGGGAGTATAATTATGTTATTGCATTAAATAAGCCACCAGTTTCATAAACAAAGATGTTCAGTAAAAGCGACAGATGTCCCGCGTAAGCCTGCTCTCTTTGCCCCAGTTTTTTTCCTGGATTTCTCCTGGTTTTGAATAAAATGTTCCCTATTGTCTGAACAAAAATTAAAAAATGTTCATAATAAAAGATTTAAAAAATTAATTCCATTACATTTAAAAAATTAATTTCATTACATTTAAAAAATTAATTTACATTTGCAAAGTTTATTTTTTCAATTTTTACTACGCATAGCATATAGTAACTCAGTTCTAGTGAATAATCCCTGCTCCACTACGGAATTTCTTTTAATTCTATTAAGTTGAGTATATAGGCCCATGAAACATCAAGAGGAATAGTAAAATGGCAACCTGGTAACTTCAGTTCTATTTACAGTCAAGCAGTATTACTGCTTTTAGACATTACAGACGTTTAGAAAATTCAGATTTTCTCCCAGGTGTAAATAACACGAATTGACACACTTGAGTTTGATGGAAGCCATGCTTTGACCCTTAATTGTATGGTTCGGTAATTATTATGCGCGGATTATTTCACTCTTTAAAATTATGGGCGTGTTTTGCGCTCATTGATTATTGGCAGTCATTGTGCGTAGGCTATTCAGCCTGAAGATATAAAATTATGGGCGGGTTTTGCGCTCATTGATTATTGGCAGTCACTATTCAGCCTGCAGATGCGGATGTGCCAGATAAACTAGTATTTCAGCAGCGTGTTCTTTCAAAGAGTAACTACGACCTGCATTGATGAAATAATTATTTCCTTTTTTCCCCTGACGAAGGAACTAAATTATTTTATTTATTCTTCTTTTCTTTTTCATTCCGTGCAGAGAGGAGTTGCTGAAGTAGACACTCGGACTGTCAACAAAACACTGGTAGATAAGAAATAATGTCTTTATGTTTAGAATGCTCAATTGCTTTAATTGGATGCTTGGAAATCCATTTAAAAATTTAAAAATCGGAAAATTGCCATGTATATATTTGTGACGCTGGTCAACTGCAATCGATTTTAGTATCTTAATAATTTGTTTTAGGTTTTATAAGATATTTCTTCAATTTACGGTAGTTGGAGAAAAAAGAGAAAGATATTTAGAGGAAGATATTTTATGTTCGTGTAGGATATAAAATGATGTTTGAAATGATTAATTATATTAAGATGCAAAAGTTTGGGATTTGAATTTTCTCATTTTTTCTTTTAAAGTATAATTATTATGCAACAAATCCAACAATATTACAATTTCAGGAACTCCGCCACAAGTCAGTCTGAAAATGTAGAAGTAAAAACCTTCGAATAGGAAGTGATTCAGGAATAAAATTTTACTATTTTTTTTCTACGACTTGTTTATTTGTCTTTATGATCTCAAAAGCTATTTTTATTCTTAATCCAAATATTTCTTAGCTGTAAGATGCATGGTAAAGTTTTCACACTTAATTTGGGATTAAGTTGAATTAGCGTGACAAACTTCTTACGAAATTAACGTTACTACACAGTATCTATAATTTAAACCTGAAAAATATTTCTTTTTCTCCATGAAGTCATGTCAGTTGTGCTGGTTTACACAAAGAGTTCGGTGCCAAACAAGATTTTTCACAATAGTATTCTAATAATCACGGTTAGTTAAAATTTTGTGCATGATGGACATTGTTGTTCATCATCACATTTTTCCTAAATTATTTTAGTGCATGGATTTTTTAAGGTGATCATTTGGGTGGTTTGCATATGGGAGTCTTTTTCTGAATGAAATATATGAAAAAAATATTTATTATTTATTAACTAGTGTAATCATGTTTATAATTCTGCCTATTTAAAATTTTTGAATATATGTTGATTGACATTAGCTTTTCAGAATAATTGGCGACCTTCTACTGTCATATCGTGGTAGTTGGATATTTTGTCTGTATTCTGCATAACGAAAAATATACCATGAAACTCTGTAGTTCACAGTTTTCAATAAATAAAATAAATATTTCTCATTTCAGTAATAACAAAAACAACAACAAAAATTTACCTGTAATAAAAATTGTTATGCTATTAAAGGCAATAATTTAAAATTATTTCTGTATCGCACGAAATCCATCGGGAGTAATTTTTGAGGTACATAAAATAATTTTAAAATACCGAAGTTAATCTGTGTAGCATAAACTAAGTTCAGTAGCTGATTAAAGTTTTACATTATATTATTTGTCTGTTGTTGTTAAAAGCTTATTATTGATGAAATGGATAAAATATGAATTTTTAATGCGATGGGGTTTTTTCTTCGGAAAAAGACGAAGTTCTTGTTTTAGTGTTCTTAGAAAATTTTTGCATTAGTTTTTCTTAGATAATTTTTGCAAAATGAATAAATGAATGCTCTCAGTGTTTCAGTATAAAGAGTTTTGAATTTAATACTGAGAAATGTTTTTACAGCTTTTAGATTTGCGTTAATAAATATCTTCTTGCAATTGACTACATGAAATTCTGCATTTATGAGGAATGTTAGAACGATACATTTGCTATATATTTCTATGTGGATGACAATAATATAAATGAAACTTTTTGAGATCAAGCAAATGTGTTATAAAAATATTATTTTACCAAGAGTTATGGTATTTACATAAATAAATATTTCAGAAAGTTGAATTTTATTTAGAAACACGATTTTTTTCTCAACCGATTCTCTTCGAAAATTATTTTTAAAAATAAAATTATCATTAACAAAAGTCTGCATTATAAGAGAATTTCTCAAGTTTGTGCTCATAAATTGTATTTTTTAAAAATAATTTCATAGAAGTAAATGAACAATAATGCAATTCCCCTTTTTAAGTTTGTTTGTGTAGCTTTTGTTCAGTGAAACTTCGATTAAACGTCAGTTTCCATTATCCGTCATCATTCAAAAGCGTAGGTTTATAGTATTACAATACATTACTATACATTATTTCCCTTATATTGAAGTTTCTATTGATTGTTTTGTAAAATTAAATACAACATGTATGCATTATTCACTTTTAAAAGATTTTAATTTCATTTTTGTCCCAAGCCAGCAATGAAACCACGTTACTGTACATGTGTATTAAGAGATTTCTGTTATCCGTCTATTCGGTTATCCGTCACAGGCCTGGTCCGGACAGTGACGGTTAATCGAAGTCTTACTGCAACATGTTTTGTTTAACATGGTATAGTTTTAAAAAAAGAAAGAAAAAATAGCAGTGTTTTTTTTTTTTTTTTTAAATTTTTAGCGTATGAATTGAAAGGAAAGAATACATTTCTACAATTTCAAACATAATCATTAAGACTAACTTGTTAGTACAGAGTAATGCAATTTTTGTAACTGTTAGTCAATTACACATCAGTTTCCTGAAAACTTACAGAAGCTTTGATAGTGTAGAATGAGATTTTATTAATCAAATTGTGCTTGTCAATAGCACTCCATAAATGTAGAAATAAATCACATACTAACAGAATTATTGTGCAAGATTTCTAGAGAATGTTCCGTTTCCGTTTGCCACAATACTTCTAAACAGAGATATTAATATGCATTTCATTTATTGTATTTAAATCTACATATATGATTCTATAAAGTAACATTTGTGGTAAGTAATCTTTATCTAGACTTTATTTTTTTTTATTTTAAATAAAATGTTTTCACAGAGGAAATGTATGATGTGGAACTCTGTAAACTAAAAATAAGCTAAAAACATTTATAGGATTTCTTCGTCTTTCTTAAAAAGGTTCCTGCATTTAATTTCTTTTTATAGCAAAATTTTAGATTTTGTCATTTGAAAGGATTTTTTCATACCACAGTTTTTTGTTGCTGGAAGTGCTACGGGACCTGAAAATGACTCTATCATTTGTGTAACATTTCTAGCGCATATTGTTTTGCTTTTTATTTATAAATTTCTACCACGTCTCTTCTAAATTGCAACGGAAATTTATTGCGGCATCCGATTTACAAAAACACAATTTACGAGTTATTTTTAATTTTCTTAAATCTCTGCTCTAATCTTTCCTTTCCCCTCTTTTTTTAAAACACAAAAGAATAAGCCTTCTGAAACCTGTTTGAATCCTGATATGTTCACAACATTAAAGCCAGAACATCTTTTCCTCATGTCAATATCTCGTGCTTTGCCTTGGCAATACATGCTTTGCAAATGATTTTGCAATCACATATCATCTTCACTGTTTGATTTCTTTAATTCGTTTTGTGAATAACGCGTGAATGTCTTGCAATTATTGTCAGAATGCAATCTGAAATATCACGCTTGTTGTATTATGTTTATTTGTAAATAATAGATTATTCTTTACGGAGATAGAGTGAGGAATTGTCGATGTTTTGCATTATAAATATTTGCCTGTTTTTGATCCCAGTTTGAAAAAGCTACATCCTACTCAAGTTAATTCATCTATTAAGTTTAATATTATGCTTGTTCTGATTAGCTTGACTCATTTTTCTACTGAGAAAATTGTACCTCAAATGGAATCGATAAGACAGGAAAATTAAGTGATTATTTTCTTCCAGCTTCCAGTGCGGATCTGTGGGGAATTATTGAGTTTTTATTTTCAAATCGAATTTTTAGGATATGATTAGATTCGATGGGTAATTATCCATGAAATCCAGTTTTGGCGGGCAATTAGCCATAAAAACATGACGTAAAATAAAACTGCAGTACACGACATAGGTTAGCAGGCTGAAAGGTGTTCGATAAAATAGAGAACACTGTTTAAAAAATAGGAATATTTCTGCTGACAATCAAATTTATTTTAAAAAGAAGCTCTAGTAGCTCCAGAGTTTTGTCCATTCATAATGATATACCTGTCTCCCTTTGTTTGCTAGTAGTGTTTGAAAATTTAAAAAGAAAAGTCGTTTATTGACAAATAGTTCCATTTTTTACGTCTTGAAGGACGATGGAGTTTATAATTTTCAACGATCTTACTTTTATGTATGGGTTAGTGGTAGTATAAATAACAAAGTGGGAAACGGTAACGTGGCTCAGATATTCTCATATGAAGCAACATTCCAAAATGCAGGCGCAACGTATATGCACTTTTCATTATTCTTATTTTGTCTCATCAATTATCATTTTCATTTTTTCACCATTTCCAATGAGTTCACGGCAACAATGCAATCCATCATGATCTCTGTGCGGAAATGAACTCTATTTGTGAATAAGAAGAATCGAATAGTTACCTAATGTCCCGTGTTAAAGAAAACTAAATTTTCTTCCACCGGTTAGTTGGCGACTGCAGTAGGTGATAGTTTCGCAAGCTTGGCTTTCGCGTGACCAAAGCCTTACCTAACGATGCGTTGAAATCGTTCTATTGAAATGACAGTTAAAAAACGAATCTGACGACAAATCTTGCATCCAGATTTACCTATTATTGAAAATAGACTTGTTTTAGCACTGTGATCGTTCAGCTCGCTTCTTCAGTTAATCTATACTGAAGATTTTCAAATAACTGTTTTCTGGCAATAATATCAGCTTTGGATAATCAGTCCGACCTGTTTTTTTATCGCAGTTATATGCAATTATTTCCCAGCTATATTGAAAATGTTTGTAATAGTATCCAGTGAATTAGAAATTCTTTTTCCAATAGAACTCGCTAAATATATAATCAGTATGCTATTCATTGCAGTTTATAGTTTTGATATTAATTGTATTTCTTGTTAATTTTAATTATTAATTGATCTGGAATGAGAATTAATAATCTAATTTGGAATGAGAGCAGAGCCTGATCAATATACTTCCGTTTAAAATTCGTAAAATTAAAAGTGAATTTTTATACATAAATTATCCAATATTTTCTTAAGGTTGTCTTCATTTAGTAGATCATAGAGGAATACTGGATATTGAAAAAATGCTTTAAATGACGTAAATAATTATATTTTATGTTGTTTGAGTCAATGAACGTAATGCTGAAAAAATTATGAAGTCTAAATTCTTATACATTTCCCCGGTCCTAGAAATTAGCCATTGGACCACGATTAGAGTTGACACCCTGTATATCCGGCATATAAATAATGGAATAGAAATCATAGGTTGTGAGGCTTCGGAAAATGCAAATCGTAGGAAAATTCGAATTCTTTTCATTTTAATTTGCTTTATGAAATCTCCCATATAATAAAAAATTAGGCGCAATATAATTGGGATTTAAGATAAAAATCGCTCACAATGTTTCGAATAACTCAACTTCCTGTAAAATATTCAGTGCTCTCGCTTGCCTATATCTGAGGATGATTACATATGGTATTATCAAATGTGAAACAGTATTTTGTATTTTACAAGATCAAAATAATTAATTTTCGGAAAGTTCAAAAAATTCACTTGCGATTCAGAATTTATTCCTTCTGTTTTCTGGAAAGATAAGCGTATTATTATTAAGCTGTAATTCAAAATGGTACACAACTCCAAATCATGTGAATTTTACTTTTCGAGGAAATAATAATTTTTTATTTCTTACACAGCTGCAGTCGGACGATATAAATTCTATGCTTCATGCTACTATGTTACAATAAAGCTCAACAAATAATAAAGCATGCGAAATAAAAATAGAACAACTTTGCCCATTATATATAATTTTAAAAATCTTGTGATTTATGTATTCCATTCGAAATTATTATCAATTAATAGTTTAAGAAGGAAAAAAAAGCTTTTTAAAATAGTACTTTGATGGACAGAATGCGTAGCTTGACTCATTATTTTTTAAAAGTTTGTATAGCTATAATCTTGAGGGGGAAAGGCAATTACATATATAAAAAATATGTTACAAAATAAGTGACAGCTAAAAGTGCTTCTAGATTTATATTTATTAAGCAGCTTTAGGCATTCTTCCGAACTATGCACAAACTTCCTTGACGTTGTAAAAATATGAGTTACTTACTTTGTTAATTATTTAAAAGAAAAACAGTTAAATAATAATATGAGAAAATACGGAAGCATGTTTCATTGCTAATTCCGTAAAAGCGAAATCTAATTTAAGTACTTTTTGGAACTTTTACGAACAACACTGTTTTTCGTGATTTTTTTCTTCGTCACATAGATTTTGCTTTCATTATATTTCGTTATAATCTGCTGAAATATCTTCAGGTTTTCGTACTTGCTTCACCGCTTACTATGCTGTTATATTCTTGGCTTTCATTAGGTTTTTTTTTATATATTGTACTAAAAATCAGCGGAGTAAAACTTCTAAAATGGTATTCAAGCTGGCAGGAAGGAATTTATTTAATTCTAGTATGATCTAATTCGTGTTAATTACCATTCAATTTCGACAACATTATGCATAACTGAAAATATTCAGTTTTGTTTATAGATATACAATTTTATTGTGCAGTGGAGCTATATTGCTCAAAATTTTGAAATAAAAACTATCACATTAAATATTTTTAAATGTTTCAATATCTTTTTGCAAGCAAAGAAAAGGCAGCTTATAGCATCAATGTATGAATAATTGATGACAGAAATATGTGCTTAAACAGTTGCGTTTCTTCCGCTTATAGAATACAATTAACAAACAGAATTTTGTTTTGTTTATCTGATTTTCTATTTAACGAAGATTATAAAATAACTTTCATACTTGTGTACACAAAGTGTCAAAAAATTATCTATACATTTGTATATAGATGTAAAAGTGCTTGAACTTAACATCAACATCTGCTTTAATACAAGCAGCCAGGCTGCAGAATCCAGATACGGCAGAAAAATGCTAACATTATTTGCTTCTGATTCTGTTTTAAGAGTTTACGTTTCGATTTTTTTATCTCTTCTGAAGCGGCAAAGTTTGTTTAGAAGTTTCAGTTCTCAAAAGAAATTATTGATAACTGAAATGAAATATTTAAGTCATAAGTATAATATAATTGGTGGTCCATGCATCAGTATGCTTAGTAATTGATACGCTGATGCGTTGCCGCTAACTGAAAAAAAATTAAATAAATTCTTTTTGAACAATGTAATAGCCGTTATTTTTTGTCCTAATCGATAAAATTTCATTTCGTTAAATTCAAATTTAGGCTGTAACATTCTTGAAATAGAAAGAGAAAACAAATGGCGCTTATTGTTTTTGAATGTCGAGATTGTGAAAGGTATGGCGTTGTGAAGTAAATTTTTTATTTTTGTTTGGATACTGACATTCCAAAATTGATTTTTTATTTTTAAATCATTCAGAAAAGCGACAGTTCTTTCGGGGAGACTGTGGTTTTACTTGAAAATTAGAAGTGACGCTACTATATTCAAATTAACGTACAAAATTACGTACCCAGTTGAAAGAGAAGCATAGACTTAATTGCTTTGGTAAATTTAATTATTTTCTTCTATTCTGAGGGGTAGCGGCAATTAAATGAATGAAGAATTTGCTGTTATGAGCAATATACCCAGAATATTCGATAGTGCTTTCGGAACTTCCTAATTATTCACCACCAAATATTCATTAGTGTTTCCTACTTCAGTATTTATAAATTAGATAATACGTAAGACGACGGGGGAGGAAGTATTTTAGAAAAGAAATCCAGCAAGGTTCTTATGTATAATTTTTATGCAAAGTTAATTTTATCTTTAAGCAACAAATAACCATTTGAGAAAACTTTATGTTGAATTCATTTACGTAACCCAAAAGTTTTATTTAACAATTTATAAATGAATCTTTTTATATTCGCTTCTATATCAAAGTGATTCATGACTTTAGAATTTCACAAAAATGAAGTTACGCATACAAACAGAGAAACGCTTATTATTTTTTTAAAAATATTCTTAATATTTTTGAGTGTGTATATTCCTCCAAGCGCCGAATTATTTTTATCTTTTAGCTTTCAGGTTAGAAAACTTAGCTTTTAGAGTGAATGAATCAGAAAAACACAAGTAAAAAAATATAAACAATAGAAATGTATTTAATATTTGTCAAAGATAATTCATATTGAATGCTAACAGTAACGAGTAACATGCAAGATGTATCATAGGTCTTAATCTGTTGTCAAAATTATTTATCTCTTTTTTAAAAACAACTTATGCAAGCGGGTCCAATTGCAAAAAGCTCAGAATAACGTTAAGTTTTTACATAGAAGCATATGATTGTAACCCCCCAACCAGCTGCGCAGTCATCTGTCCGTTTGATACTCTTTATTCCTCCCGTATTTGCTGGAGCATGTCCAGTGTCATTTTATTTATCCGATTCGACTTTTGAGCTCATCCTGATTTGCTGGCACAGATGGCACATAAACATGATTTTTAAGAAAGCTCCTCCCCCTCCTAAAAATACCTAGTGCATTCAAGTGAGGGGATCTTGTTGGAATAAAAACTCACGTGCTGTCAGCCTGTACTTGCTGGAGGAGCCAGTTTCACAACATTTCTAGTTAAGTATGCCTGGTGACGATGCTCGCCTCGAAGAAAAATATCGAACACCGGTAAAAACCCACTGCCCTTTCCAGAAGCCTCGGAAGACCTATGGGAGCAATGAAACAAAACTTGACTATTCCCTCTGTCCATGATATACAAATCATTTACCTTCGATCAATGAATTTACGGCTATAACATATTGAAATTGGGTGCAGACTTTTGATACACCCTGTACATCGTTATATTATAAGTCCAATAATTTAAATTAAGATTCTCGATAGTGCATATATTTTATGTTTTATTTCTAATTAGCTTATATAACTGGTGTTGCTCGCGATGAAAATATTTTATGCCTTTTGTTATTAAAAAAATTACTGTTTAATTTTAAGTGCTTATAACATAACAAAGGTAACAGTTGATGGTTATGTAGTGTAAATTTCATATGCTAGAAAGTATAATATATTTAAATTTATTACTCGACGAAATGCCAACGCGCACGTAAATAAATGCATTTTTTAAAAATTTATTTCTATAAAATGTTTGTAATGTAAAAATATACTTTTATATAAAATAAATTTAATACACGGAATACTCTTTATCATTAGTAACTTTATTTTTAGTTAAAATGAGCATATTAGTTTCATCAAGCAATTTTTAAATGTCGTAGGTTGTTGAAAAATCACAGGCTGTGCCAGTGGATTTTCGAAACCGCCCAAAGATAATTTTTTCCATAAGTTATTAATAATTTTTTAAATAATGGTACAAAATTTCAATAAACATTGCGATTGTCGACCCAGAGGCACATAAATAAAATAATTAAAAATATCTGTGGTATTTTCATTCAAATAGAATAGTAACGCTATAAATGAAATAATCTTTCTTTGTCTGGAAACACAGTTTTAATTAATAAAACAAAATATCGAATTAATTGTCAAAACGAAAGCTTTACTAAACCCCCTTTCTTCTGTTTATAAAAAAATATTCTATAGTTTGAATTTCCATAGTTTACAAACTATTTATGAGTCTCGCATTTATTTATATTGATTAAAATTCACTGTTTTCTTAGTATGTTTTATTTTAAATTAATAATAATGTATCGGTTAGACATTATTAGTCAATTATTATTATTCCTTACTACCAAAAGATCAGAGGAATAATGCTGTTAAGTGTAGAGCGTGG
>BGPR01010651.1:0-39411 GCA_013235015.1 Araneus ventricosus
TTTTTTAACCTTTGCTTCGGATTTAAAACAAATCATAGAATTGTGGCGATATATTAGCGGTCCGGTTCGTAAGAATAATCTAATAATAAATTAGGCTAAATACTAATTCGCTTTTTTAAGCATACAACACATTTTAAAAATGGCAGGGAGCGATTTTACCCATACAGATAGCCAGTAACTTTTCCACTCTTTCTTATAAAATGATGAGGTTTAAATTAAAATAAGCATGCTCAATTTTTCAAAGTAACATTGAAGTTTCAAATGTCATAATCTCGAAAGTAAAATCGTTAGTTGCTGCTTATTTTAATTGAGTTGTCGATTAATTCTGAATACATTGAAATATTACCAAAAATCATTGTTCTGTATATGGCAGGGCAACAAATGTGCATAAATTTAACTTTTGCCGGATATTTTCATCCTTAAGAGGGAAAAATGTAATTAGAAACTGAATTCATAAACAAACGAACACTCAACACTAATCAATACTGAGTTTAGTGAAAGATCTACATTGATAATGTATGATGTTACGTTTTGATTATACTGGGAATCAATATGCTCAAGCGGGAAGGATTTCATCACGTTGCAGACTACCATTACAACCATCTCCTAAATGCTATCATAAAGGCAGTGTTTACCCTGTGTGATATAAATGAAAGTGTTAAAAATACATCTTGATATAAAACTTGAATGCATAATAAAACAGAATTAAAAAAGCACTTTTATGTTATCTGAAAGCATTCAATTGAAGTAAAAGACTCCATTACTCTAGGACACGGTACCATGAGGAAACCCGGAAACACATTAGTTTCTTTATATGATATTGTGAGGTACAAGACTATTTTAGAAAAAATTGCTGGCGAGAAAACTACTTTCAATAGTCTTTATGTACGTTCTGAATCTATTAAATTCTTTCTAAGCGTACGAAACGTGTCTCTGCATATTTTCTGTGTCGAGAAGATTTACTAGAGATCTCCCTAAGACGTCATCCATTTCATTATTTTTCGTTTGACTGCTCTTTTTTCTCCCTAATTTACAGTAATTTTCACCTTTTTGGTTTTATAAAGTTAAAGTAAATGCAGTCGATTCAATTAATCAAGTTTCAAGCAATGCTGACATTGATCACAAAAATATTTAAAAAACAATTTGCAATCCTGTAATTCTATATAACGGTATACAAGCTGATGATTTTTGAATCATTCAATTATTTTTCTTCTGTCATTTCAACATCAAATGGAATATAATTCCTCATTGTTCATAAAATATCGGTTACTTTCTCACAAGATTCACAAAAGATTTTTTTAAATTTCTGAAAGGACACACAATTCTTAAACCTCCCAAAATGCATATGCACGTGAATTTTTTTCATTTTCTCGTTTCATTATTTACTGCTAGAATTTGTATCAACCAGAATTAAAATGTTTATACGACAAGAAATTAAATTCCATGTATTTACTTGTATTATTGAAAATAGATAAAACCACCGAAGTTCTTAAATTATTTGTGGGACTTGGGAGTAAAGGATAAGCAACAAAGCAAAGGCAATCGACATGAAAAAAAACATTGTTTTAACTGTCAGGAGCTTCATCATAGTTATACATTTTGCAGCGTATACGCAGTTTCAGTCGCGTGATTGGACAGACACAAAAGGAAGAATTGTAGTAAGCCTCCAACGACCCAAGTTAAATGTAAGCTTCCTGATAGAGAAATACAGTTAACTGTTTACGTCCTAAAAGAACATAAAATAAAATCAGTCTTTCTAAAATACAGCAATCACAATTGAATAGCACTTACAGAGTGCAAATTATAGCGATCAATTAATGTTAACATTCCAAACCTTTCAAATTATTGCTGGCTGATTTCAGCAAAACATAATTCCGACATTTGTCCTCTATTGGAAAATCTAGGTTTAGGCATGGCATAAATGCACTAGGTTCTAACTATACAACACAATCACCATGGCTAGAAACCATAACATTAGATGAACCATAAACTGTATTATTTATAATTCATTCCTGTGTGATCAAATCTCACATAAAGGAATTAAAGTATTTCTTTGAGTGATTGATGTTTCATCGAGAAGTATTTCATTGTAACGTGCATATAATTCGTATACAAGAAGCACAGTTCAATTAAATTTGCGATTTCAAATTGCACCACTTACAGGACAGATTACTCACTCACAGTGGTGGGGACGCTGCATTTTCTGATTGATAGAGTGAAGTTTAGGGAAAGAAGCATTTCTTAGACTCTACAATATTTGTAAAAAAGATCTATATAGAGCATTTATATACATATGTGTTCACATAAAGGACAATTTTATTTAAAAAATTATGACAAGCGCAGATTAGAGAGGAATGTGATTGAAATTATACTATTAATAATTAATTTATAAAATAAGTGTTAAAAGAAATTCCATGAACTATTTTATTAAAAGACTCCGATATTAAAATAATGTCACTGAAAAAAAATTTAATCTTATCACTACATTTTAATTAACTATTTAGACTAATTTATCCTTAACCTTTAATTAAGGTTGACCATAACGACTCACATAATTAAATCTCTTCAGAATAGGTATTTAATTATATGAGACTGATTTTGTTTACGAGTTAATTTATTTCACTTTTTCGAGAATAAATTTGGTTCAAAGAAGTTCTGTATAAATTAATTATTTCCATTGGGAAAACTATAAAAGAAGATAGGTATTTAATGAATTACATAATAAGAAAATATTTCATTGATTGCACTTAGAACATCCTAAAAGTTTCAGCATTCCATAAGAGGGATCTTTTTCACAATATTCTTAAAATTACAGAATTTTATAAACGAAGTATTATTTATAGAATAATACTATAAGTTCTTCCAATATGTATTTATGTTTGACCTTAAATGTAAAAATATTGAGTGTATTTCTAGGGAAGTAAAATTAACTTCGAACGAAGAATACTTAAGCTGTGATTGTAATGGAGCCATGCGCTGTCCTTTCAGACTGGTCATATTGTCCTGGTGTCGAATCTTGGAAGCTAAAAATATTATCTCAAAATCTAAAGTGATAAACGAAAAATTTCGGTATCAAAAGGTACAGCATCACTTTATTCAGAAAAAAATTTTATTTATTACAGGAAGATATCATTTACACAACTCTAGCTTTCATCGTTCGTGCGTTATTTCGCTGCATAACGATGTTAAAATCTTTATATGTAATGAAGTTACTAAATAAAAGATGAGTGAATTCAACTATATATTAGAGAATAAAACTGATCGTTATGGAAATATATATTTCTAAATGCCACTATTTGTGAAAAATCTGACTCTATTAAAAAAATCAACATAAATGTTTGGTAAAGCTTAGAATCAATAGCAAAAATTTAGAATAATGACAACCTATGATTTATATTCTGCAGTCTATAAATTTTATTTACTGTTGAAGTGATATAAAAAAAGGAAATATGTTATTTTTAATCCAAAAAATAATAATCATTATTCAGCCTTTTTACTTATAGTTAGGTTTGGAGGAAACTCACAATCAGAACTTTACATTAGATATTTTAGACTTTTGATAATATATAATTTGAACTTTTCTGAGATATTTAGACTTTTAATTAGATATTTCAAATCCTTCCATTCTTTTCAATATCATTTATTATGTATATAGATAGACATGGTAATCTTGTTTTTAATCAACGAGCTTTGTCAATATAAGGTCTTTTCATTTAAATCTTTTTATTTCTTTTTTTTATCAAAGATGTAAACAGAAAATTCATTCGATGTTAGCTCCAATTATTTCTTTTCATTCTGCTTAAAATTCTTTTTTCCCTTAACTGTGCAAAAAATCAATCTATGGTTAAAAAAATGTTTTAATAAAAGAAGAAAAAACCGGGAAGTATAAACATTTTTCATAATAATGGAATAAAATACAGTTATTTTTCTGTTGGTTCTTCCTTTTCCATAAAAATGTATTAAAATTACCAAGACGTAATCAAACTGATAAGCTGTGTTTGCTTTATAAAAATTAAGGAATGCTATGTATACTGTATATAAATTTATTCTATTTGCAAGTATTAAATTTTAGCTGATTGTATAATTAGTAAGGAAGGAGGAGTTAACTTATGCCATATTATACAATAAAATATCTAATTTATTTCGACGTGAAAAAGTTTTTACAATGAGTTTCAAATCCCCTTCCTCTACTCAAATGTTTGCGATTTGCAGTTCTATAAATAATTCTACATTTAGTAATTGTAATTTTGTGTATTTCAAAATGATCGTCCTTATAATAAAGGACAATAACTATTTAATGGACGATGATACAGAGATAAGATTTACTCGTAGTAATAGAAGGAAGTTCAAAATTTGCTTTACATAGTTCACGGTTGTTCTATGAAACTTCTCTAGGTCATATGGAAAACTTCTAATCGGTAGTTCATTTCGCGCCTTGCATCCTGAAGGAAATCTGTAATCATGGATACCAACCGCGTTCGTGTAATTTGTACTTCCTTTACTGGCTTCATAGATTCATATCTGAGTATAGCGTCCAAAATAACTGCCAATACATTCAATGTTTTTCGATGATAGCCTCTGCCTGCCCTTTTTCATTTTGCATACTCATCGTGTTTTGACAAGCTGTCGATGACATCTACATTGCGGTTTGTATCTAGTATATGGGGGTGTATGATTGTATCTTATGAAATTATGTTATGACAGAACTCCAACATGTAGAAACATTTCTGTGCGGTAATCGCTATTTTCATTTATGCGATTCACTGCGCTTACTTTACAAGTATCAAAACTTTGAACTTCCTTCTCTATTCCCTGTATATCTTAATTTTGTGTAATTTTTCATTAATTAGTTAAAGTCGTTTGTAATTAGGGCACTCACTTAGAATATCCCTTTATATACTCCATTTGGTACACGATAATAAAAGCTTTTGGGTGTAATCATTTTCTGTTTAGGTACCTTAATGATTTCAAAATGACTTGTTTGAGAGATTAATTAGTATGAGGTTTAAGCGTGCCTAGATTGATTAAAAATTAAGCTGCTTTTGAGAAAAACTAATTAACTGACGTATTCGTATAATCGCAGTGCATTCACTAATAGTTCCATTATTTCGAAAGTGCTTAAAGGATTCATTCAAACTGGATACAAGTGCACCATTGTCTTCAAAAGCTGAAGTTCCCGATAAAGAATAAATTAGCTCTTATTGAAGTGACATGCGTGATGCATAAAAACCACGCCATTATTTTATGTAGTATGAGCTTTCGAATGTTTTTCTATCAAAGAAAATGATTGTTAACAAGATTTCATATTCTCTATTTAAAGAGAGAGCTAATTCTATAAAAGTATTTCTCTAATTTGCCTCTGTCTACTGACAGTATGAAAGGAAGGAAAAATTTGTTCTCTCCCAATAAAATTTTATGCGAGTTGAGTTTTACTGAAGAAACTGATACATGAAATTGATGGAAATTATTCGTAAGATTGAGTTGGTCATCATATAACAATTTTTGAAACTATATAAGATAGAGAATAACGCACAGAAGTCGATCGAATTTATATTTATAATCAGAGTAATGTTCTTCCCTCGATTTGTGTTTAGCTTTGCTGTATAAAGAAGAGAATTGAGTACGTGTTTTGGAACAGTATCTCTTTTGTTAACCGATTGGGTCAAAAATTTGAATCAAATCTATAATTCTAGTGCCGAGATGGTATACAAATTTATTTTTGTAGTTCTTTGCATTTTCGAGTCATCACCGTAGCATACATTGGAAGGAACATAACAACCGACAATCATCTCATTTGTAAATTCGGTCCAAAATTTGATACTCATCTGCAATTCTGTGATTAAATTATATGTCAAGTTTCATCATTATAGCTTGTTTCTTTGTTAATTTATCGTCTTCACATGTGCATGCACTGACTGAAATGAACCGGCGTTCTGTTGAGGGATATCGTGGAAAATTTAATCGTGATCTACAATTTTTCTATAAAGGCCACATATCATATTTAATGTGGCATGTGACCCTTGTGGTATGTGTGAGGTATTATCAAAAATGGTTCTTTCGGACTCAGGGAGGTGTAAAACACAGAGATTCACTAAATCTCGAGGTCGAATTATACGACGATTACAATATTTTCCCTTTCTTTCCTTAGAAGGTGAGAAAGTAAAGGGTTATGAGGATCCTGTTGAAATATCACATCTTATTTAGGTCACAGGAGGTATTCAGAATAAAAGATACATGTTTTCTTTTCCTTTACAAACTCTGCAAATACCTGGTATTACACTTTATCTCATTTTGAAGTATTTCACCATCCTTTATCCACCTCCAATTTTATTTATTCTGCAATATCAAAGCTGCATTTCAACTTACTCAGTTTCATCGTATACTATCTTCTTCAAGCCATTTTAATATCCATTCCACGAATTTATTAATACCCAGTTTTAAAATGCCATGAAATCTTTCCATCAATAGTAATTATTTGTCACTTTTGATAATTTATTCTTTCTTTTTTTCAGTTGCCGTTGTAGTCTCCTTCTTCATCTGCTGGTCACCATTCCATGCTCAACGTCTGATGGCTGATTATGTCCCCGCTACTCCAACTCCTCTGTTTGACATGGTCTATACTGTCATCAGACACATATCAGGAGTCACTTACTATCTCAGTCCCACCGTCAATCCCATCCTTTACCAGT
This sequence comes from Araneus ventricosus, assembly GCA_013235015.1. NCBI lineage: Eukaryota > Metazoa > Arthropoda > Arachnida > Araneae > Araneidae > Araneus > Araneus ventricosus. Next base: position 6,690 of record BGPR01010651.1, read on the forward strand.
TGATGTCTCTCAAGTTCCAACAAGCGTTCAAGGATACTTTTGGGCCTTTCAGCAAATGTTTAAGAGGGGAGGCACAGATGACAGAAATGGCACCAGTCACCACCAACGTTCCTACCGAATGCTCGAGAGTCAGCACTCGAATACGAAGATCGCCATACGGATCTCCTCAGACAACTGCTTTTAACATTTAATGACCCCCTTAACAACTTGGAATGCGTTTGCACATTTCCAATTTGACTGGTGTCACAGTAGCGCCAAATTTACCATATACTGACTATAACCTTTGACTACTTTATTAATCCAGTTTAGATTTTGAGTAATTGATATTTGTGAACTAACAGATCTTACTGGTGTAAAGATAATGTGCTGTCTGCATGTGAAAAATATATATGTCATATCAATGTTTCGGTATCGTATCTTGGATATTCTTAATATCTATGAGAAATTTTGTGACCACTTTTAAGTAATCTTTTATATAAATATTATCTGCTGAATGTAGAACCAAGTATGCTTATTAGCATGCATTCTTGAAAATGGGACGTAATTCTTCTTAAAATATTTGTTGAGTGTTCGGTATTATAGTTCATGTGATGTGAAACTGCACAAAGCAAACAGTTTAATCAAACTGTTATCAATGTAACTGAGCCATTAGTAATCTTAAATCACAAAGCATGTAAATGGTTTTCCGTAAGTAAAGTATTTTAAATACTAAAAATTAATTAATTTTCACTTTTAATCCACTTTCAATGTTAATTATTAGTATTTAGTGGGAATTTGACTACGATATTAATAAAAAAGGGTAACGGTCAAAGACAACATGCTGAAATAAGAAGTAAATGCATTTAGGACAAATTTTGAAAGGTAATAAAAATATCGAGAAAAAAACCCCTGAAATTTCGAATTTAATTTGTTTTGCTTTTATTAAAAGGAAACTTAGTGAAATTACTAGAACTATCTACATGAAAACTGATATCTAGAATCCTAGTCCGTTTTTATTTTTCATTGTTCATGCTACGTGATAAGTTGAAACAATATTGCAAAGTTCTCTTTAAACCAATACATTTCTTTATTTTTTTTCATCCGAAATATAAACAAGCTTTTCAGATGATTCATTATTTATTTTTTTATTTCTGAATTTACATAGTAAAACTAATCAACAATAAACCTAAAATCATTTCTAGTACGAAGAAAACTGAGTGATATGAATATGATTATGATGTATTTAATTGGCATACTTGAGTTGATTAATTTGAAATTGTATTTGATTGACATATTTGAGTTGAATTAATTTTAAATTGCATTTAATTGAGATATTTAAATAGAACTTAGTTTCAAATAGTATTAATCGATATCCTAAATAATGTAACTAGATTTAAAATGAAAACTGTTAAACTTGGTAAGGACTTTCAAGAAACACTAAGAGGGGTAAAACACGCATTATATGCAATGACCGATGCTTCCGCCTTTCATAACTTTCCTAAACTTTTCAATTTGAGCTGAAGTTCCTTATTGACATCAAGAATAACATGTATAAATACATTTTCCAGAATATTTTTCTTAGTCTTACTAACTCAAAATTTTTACGCTTTTTTTTATTATCAAAGTTGATGTTTTGTAGCAAACTTTTTTATGAAATATTAATTAAATTTGTTCATAACTTCAATTTCGGATTTGAAGCAGTCATTATATTTTAATAATGCCTGCATCAAAACTATCTGCTGCACTCAATATCTTATTAAATAAGATTGGCTACTGCACTCAATATCTTAATAAATGAGATTGAAAGGGTTACTTTAAAATAATAGAAGCATGGGCAATGATCCAAGACTATTTGGTTTGGTTTCTCTTTTTATGGCGCAAGAGACATGGACGTAACCATACTGCGCCAAACAAAGTTTAAAAGTCATAGAAATGTAGAAGGATAAAAAAAAAACTTATAAAAAGACATGTAAAATGTACTCTAAACATAAATATAATTTGAATGAGTGAATGAAACTTAAAGGACATTAAAAATGCAAAAAGATTAACATGAGGCGTTTTACCAAGTCAAGATGACAATGAAATAGAAGGCGTTTGAAAAAAAATTGCAAACGGTGAGCATTGAAATTGTTGCATTCTGATAGGATATGGCGGACAGACATATGATAGTTGCATCACGAGGGATAAAAGATTATATCGAGTGTTTTACAATAAAATTTAATTTAATACCACAAAAACTGGATCTGCTCCCTGCCGTAGAATCCGGCCATCTGAATGACAGCCGCTGCAATAGCTCGAGTAATGGCCGGAGTCTTAATGGCCATCACCAGCCACGGCCCGACCCTTCCAGAAGGAGGTACGTTCTATCGCTGGTGGAGGGACCCAGAGCTCCACCATTATACTATATCTCCAGGTGAAGCGAGTGCCAGTTTACTTATCCGGCGGTTATTCATCAGGAAATTGTCGTTACCCATTCAGTTCATAGAGCAGAAAGAAGTAAAAAAAAGTTTAAAGTATCAGTATAATCCACTCAATGTTGTAATTTTCAGAAAATTGCATTTTTATTGTCGGTCTAGAATATGACATCATTGTCTTGAAAAAATTATAATGTTGAAACCTGTTATGTAATGTAATATAGTTATATTGTTATAAGGTAACAAGTTTGAAGAAACAATTTATATACCACAAATCGTTTGCAGATTCTAGTATTCCACATGCATTGAGACACTTCTCAATATTTAACATGGTTTTAAATATTTTACACAGCAGAAAAAAACGTATTTCATGCAAACAAAAATAGAATTTTTATGGATATCTTCAAGTATTTTATATTTTATGGCACATATTTGTCTTTTTGTTTAATTTTGAGTTCTGTTAACATTTGTATACAACCAAAACATTTTGTAACATGTGAAAAAAGTATGATTTTCGAGCTTATTTTCTGTATTGTGAGTAGAAATATAACTGAATAAGAAATAAATGTTTCCTTCAAATGCTTTTCTTAGTTATTACTGTAAACATCTACACCCATTTATTTTAATAGTATATGAAATTCTATAAATTAATGAATGAAGAATCTCAGTCCTTAGGATTATGAGGCCAGGGATGTTTCATAGATTGCTTTCATGTAATTCTACCAAATGTCACAGATAGGTTGTGCTCTAGTTGCAAAATCTCTCTGTCATTGTAAATTGGAAAAGTCTTGAAATGTAAACCATCACCTGCATGACATGTAACAAACGATGTACACTGTTAGCAACGACGTATTACAACCTTTCTAATGGAAGGTTTATGCACTCATAACTGAAGATTTGCTCGAGTTGCGCAAGCGACGTAAAATTTTATCGATGCACCGTATGATTCACATGGTTTCATGCAAAAAAAATAGCAAAGTGAAATCCGAGAAATATGGTGGACAAACCATACCCTCTCAGAGAAGATAGTTTAGTGTAATGATGCGGTTAGCAAAATGTTTCTCAAATTAAAACTTGAGCCTCAAAACGTCTTGATTATAACAAGCCGTTCAATGTAAATCGTCCCGATTAATTACCGATGTTTTCATGACGATGTAGCGTCATCTGTTGATAGTTTCAATTGGCAGTAATAGAATGAAAATTACAATAAAAATTATAGACCTTACTCATTAATCTCTTATAGGAATAACCTTAATAAATGCCAAACTTGCGGACTCATGTTCATATCAGATGTTTAAAGAAATTCAAAAAGATTCGTTATTGGTTGTGAAAAATTCAGTTGAATCTTCATCTTTGAAATTTTAAAAAAATGAGATAGGTGGTGTTGCTTGTTAAGCGACAAAATACAAATTTTCTTTGAAAATGTTATGGGCATTGAGAATTAGTTTCGTTAATCATTATTAGAATGAGAATTAGTTCATGAATGATGAGAATGAATCACTGATAATTAGTTTCGATATAACCCGTAGCCTTCATATTTCTTATGTGTAAAGATATTTAAGTATCGTGACGCGTTATTGTTGAAACGCAATGGCTTCGTCAAGTTTGCATGAAATCCGGTCATTATTAAGAAATTAAAACATTCTCAAGTGAGCTTTTTCTTTATTAATGTTTGAATAAAAGGAACAGAATTGCTAGATTTCACTTAAGCTATTTTCCTTGATACAAAGTCATAGTAATAAACTTATCCATCACCGTCATTGGTTTTGTCTCGGTAAATTACGTATGGAAATGGAAGATATTAAAACTATACTCTTTCTTGTTCTTATTTGATTCTCCTCATTTGTCAAAACTAGCTACTAGCTAGTTAGTACCAAGCTAGAAAATTGCACTTTATTTCATGTCGATAAGGGGAATAAAGTTGCAGTTCATATTTTTCTCACAGTATCATTTATGCGGCTGAATTACATATTCAGATGTATTAACGTCTTCCCAGACCTCAAATGATTTTTAATCGTAATTTCCCCGATTGCATTTCTTGCGAAAGCTTTAAAAACAAAATAAAAGAAAGTCATTAATTGATTTAGCTTAGGTATATTAACGACCCTTTTAGGAAAATATAAAAGAGCTTTTTATGGGTCGGACTTAGTTATTTTAGACCACGGGCAAGGACGAAATCTGAACCCATTTCCAATCTCCGTACTTCCACATTCGACACACCAGAGAGGCGACGCTTAACCTTGACAAATACCATAGCCGTTCCGAACATCATAAACAATCTTCACTGGAATCGATTTTGGAATTCACTACATTCCGGCCCCAAAGACGAGAGTTTGTCATCAGGCTACCGTGACTTGTCATATCCATTGTTTACATCACAACACCTTGTTTATCAAACAGAGATATTAATGCAAATGATATAAACTAAACTAATTGCAATTAAATACCTTTACTCCATTTACTACTATAGAAACTAGGTTTTCAAGGCTCCAAGCTATTCAACTTTCTCTAATCTTACAGTACGCAACTGAACACTACCATCCAACTGAAACAGGCAATGACTAAATGCAATTTTAAAATTTTTTAACCATTATGGTTAAGTTATTTATTTATTTGCATATTAATGGTGTTGATTTTCGACAGACTGCATATTTGTATTTTTTCCCAAATATAAATGCATATTTGGGAAACATATTCGTAAATCACACTCATGGCGTTTGGAACCGATCTTTCCTTGTTTAGCTGTATAAGCAACAAAATATTAGGTAGAAATCTGTAGCACCTATTATCCTTCACAAACAATAACCTTCCTTAAAATCCTGCAGATATGCAAGGATAGAAAACTGATTCAATTTGTTTCTAAACATAATTGAATTCAGCGGAAATGCTATGCGAAATAAATTCATTCCAGAGCTACATGTAGCCGATGATGGAAATAATCGAGAATGAAGAAACCTTACAGAACAATGTCGCCGGATGCACTTAGTTATAGCGATTTTAGCCGAAAGGTAGATTTACACAAACACTGTCTCGTATATTGCATCCTAAAATTCATGCAATAACTATCTTCCAATCTGAAACACGAAACTTCCCTAGCGTGGGCCGTTGATTGCAGTATTAAGGAGTTTGTTCTCTCAGGAGTCAGTGGAACTAGTTTATAAACTTGATTTCCTACCCTGGTAATGGGTTTTGGGAATAGTGAGTTTAAAGGACCTTCCAGAGTGCTTTGGAATAAGAGATGATTGGTGACACAGGAGTTTATACACATAGCATAAGATGATTCGGAGTACTTCTAATTCAAAATGGCTGCTTGCACTATTTGGTGCAAATGAGTTTTAATTAGAGCCGTTTGGAAGGGTGGGTACATTTATCAGTTCTAGTGATTCAGTAGTGCTGAAAGAATTAGTGCTTCCTAAGAATCAGGACAAACTCGACAGCTGCAGAAGTCACAAGGTTATGCTAATATATATATTTAATGGAATGCTTTAGTAGGGGAGAGTGTTGTTTCTTTGACCGATTGTACCTTTGATCACCTCAGTCTATGCTGACAACTCATGTTAAAATTTGGAATTTTGCGTGTTTAGTACAAATATCATCCACCATGTGCTCAGTTTAGATTGTTGCTGTTTGAAAGAAATGCTTTCTGGTTGAATAAAAATATTTGTTTGATTCCTTCACTAAAAAGTAAGTATTACAAACTTTACTTTTTCCCTCATAACGTTTTTTAATATTAATAAGAAATTATGTTAGTGTATGCATACTATAGCCAGACTAATTACCTTATTTTGTTCAAACTTAGGTTTTTCTAATCCTAAACAAAAATGAGTAATAGAGGTTTAAATGTGAAACTGTAGATGTTGTATCTTTGACCACCCTTGTATGTTGTTCCTTTGACCAGGTCAGAGGTACAATACTTCTTATAGAGTGGAAACTAGGGACAACTTGATCCAAGATGATTTACTCAGATTATCACCTGAAAAGATCAGGCCCTTCCCTAAGGCTCAGAAAAGAAAAGGAACATGTAAAGGCAGACCAAAAGGTAGATAAAATATTATAACATACCGCACTGAAAAATAGCCTATCAAGCTTTAACGATAATCCCCAAACTAAAAAACATGGAAAGGGACTTAAAGGAAATTCTGCTCCTTTAGCAAACAAGGGTCAAAGACAGCTTTCTAAAAATGATGAATTCTGAAAATTATGAAAGATTTTTTCAAACGATAAATTTGAGTAAAAATCTTCACAGTAGCCTCATGAATATATTTTATAAGGAAAGAACCTTTTAAAAACCATGGAATATTGTAAATAACTTGTTATTATGTATACAATCTATCTAATATTGTGTTTAAAATTATGTAAAAAACTATCTAACTATATAATATTATATATAAAAATATATAATATTGTCCAAATATATATTATATATGACACTATATAATATTAGCCGTTGTACAGTGCCACTAATCATGTTTATCTGTTCTATATATGTGAAGGACACTTTTAGATCGAACAGTTTTCGAGTTTTAATATTCAACACCAAAAGAAGTCTTGAAACCCTCAGTTCTAACGAATAATTCCTAATTAATGACTACTTTAAAGCATTCGGATAAACGACATTTTTGGTCTCTCCGTTTGGATCATATATGTAAAGATTTCTTGAAGTGCTCACTCCAGAACATGCAACATATAAAGGACAACAACAAACATGGAGTTTCCACCGGCAGCTTTGTTTCGCATCGTACACTGATCCCAAATGATAAACTGCAAGTTTGTTTCATCAGATCTTCCTTCTGATATTGCATAGAAGATTGTCAGTGTAAGCTATGACCAGAAGTAACTGTAACTTAGAATGCGCTGTGTAGTCACCACTCAGAAGTCTAATAATTATTCTTGACAGAGCGACGGCAAGAGTTATATGATATTTATACTGAATTTCAGTAACGATGAAATTAATTAAAAATGTTTATTTCAGTTTCACATGAAGCTTAGAGTTAAGGGAAGGCCGTTGTTCCTTTCAGCAATCAAATTTATTATTACTTCATACTCTGTTGGTTGGTCTTTTGTTAGTCTAGATTTATTTGCTCCCAACACATCTTGTGAAATATATACATCGTAGCACACATTCACATTTAAACATCACGTTTCAAACCTCTATTCAAAGCATCATGTGTTGGCTTGTAGGCACAGGCAATCCACGTTGTAACAATGTTTTCCCGCTAATTGATAAGCATCTTAATATCAACTTCTTTTAAAAACCAACATTTACAAAATTCAGCAACGCTCAAATAAATATTCACGACGGCAGATGTTACGTACTTACCATGGAATCCCAATGTGCATAATGTTTAAAAATATTTTTGTCTCGGTTTATATTTTTGTGGAAATATATAAAACGTACGTTTGGTTCAGAGTTTGTAATCTGCATTCACACCATACTATATTAAGGGCATTGATATTCAAATGGTGTGACAGTAATGGGTGACTGGGAAAAATATGCCTGAATTTTGGAAACTATGAAGGTAAAAAGTGGCCAAACACTTGTAGTTAGAAAATGTAAAAGTAAAAGGAAATGAAACTGGACATATCCAAAGAAGGCAGCTTAATTTTAATATTAACAAAAGCACGCGAGAGATTAAATAATGGTTCAAAATGACAAAAAACAAAACATTTTACAAATTGTGTTTTAAATACTTTTGAAAAGTGGTTAAAAATTAAAGAAATAGTTGTACAGGTTTGTAAAAGGTTTCGTTGAAAAGCTTATTTTTCGAATTTTAAGGTGGTGCAAAAATAAATTTTTCGGTATGATATGTTCCGAAGTTATGACGGAAAAACCTTAAATTTACCATTTTTACCCCGTTTCACCCTCCCCCCTTAGGAGTCACAAACAACTTTTTAATATCGTAGTTAATCCTTCTAGGTGCTAATAAACATGTGTGTCAAATTTCGTTCTAACCCGTCAAAGGGTTGTGGAATTGTAATGGATTCAAACAAATAAACAGACTTATAATTTTGTATTTATAGAATTTGCATAAAACTATCTAATATTATGTATAAAAACTATTTAATTCATATTATTGTTTTATATGGTTAAAAGTCATTTTCTCGTTTATGCTTGTTTTCATAATAAGGCCAGGTCAAAGGTGCAGCACACGTAGTCAGACATTCAACACTATATTATACCTATGACCAACATGTATGGTTTTTAAAAAATAATTTAAAATGTTAAAATTGGAAAATTTTGGTTTTTCGAAATATGTAACTAATACAAACTAATCAGGCTAAGGGCCAAAATTCACAACAGAATAGTGAGCTTGCAAATGGAGCCAATAAAAAATTAATACTCAAAATCGTTCAAAGGAACAACGCCCTCCCCTATTATATAAGAATTGCTTCAAGTAATTAAATGAAAAATTAGGAAACTCTATACTAAGCGTAATTAAGAATATTTTTAAGACTATGGTGACTTGAAATTATTCCCTTATATTAATCTATCTTAATGAAGGTGTATAGAATAAAAAGTCTTGAAAGAACATACAATATAATACCAAGACATTTTTTAAATACAAAAATGTGAATACATTTTTAAAACCTTTATTATTTCTACAATGAAATTTTGCGGCGAATTCTTACTATTTAGGTAAACGTCTACTGATTTTAATGGGAAATATTTGCAACAAAGTTTAATTACATTTTAATAATGATTTATCTAAGCACTATATCTTAATAATAAAGATTTAAGTTTTCATTCCTGAAACTTTGAATTTTAAAGGTGGGTCATATTAATGAGTCCCAGCAATCTGAGATTTCAATCATGTAAGAATTAATATTTATAGGTGAATCAAAACTTCATAATAAAAGCTTCAGATTTAAATGGCTTAAATTCATTCGTTTGATAATTCCATCGTGGTAGGCTTATGCCATTAAAGGCTGAATTTGAAAGCAATAATAATTTATTCGCATTAAGAAATTCCTATCTTGTTTTAGTGTCTTTCATGGTAAAATTTTAGAATATTATTATTTCAAATATTAAATAAAAACTGAATTAATTAAACGTTACAGGTTTTATAAAATTAAAAAAATCTCATAGTTGAAAAGCTTTGTAATACTATCTCATTCGTCGCAAGAATTGTCTGGATTAGAAAATATTGGGACCGAAATCTTAAAAATTATATTTCGGATAGTAGAAACAAATAAATCTGTTAGAATTGAGACTCAGATCACGATGTCGTGATTAGGTTGAATGAAGGTTGCGTAGGTGCGCTCAGTGATTCCAATTAATGAAGTCATTTATTTTCAACAACTATTTTATTAAAACATAAAATCATTTAAATGACATGACTAAAATCTGCCTTCTCGCCGCACCTAGCTGAGCGTGGGGTTTATCGCAAATGGAGGGTGCTATTACTGCGAGTATGCTCAGATACAATATAACGCCTCCTAAGTGACGTCACACTCAGTACAGTGCAGCTTGAAGTTAACAAATCAACACTGTATTTTAGAACAAGAATTACATTCACCACAAATTCAAAGTGTAAAATTAAATTACAATGCTTTCACGCTTTTCTTTCAAATTAAACATAACGATGTACCATTGTTCAACCATGTTGATTCAACCATGCGTAGAAACGGTAGCATTAAAAATTAAACAGAAGCGATTAAAGTTTAATGATGGATCTAATCATGCTTTTCATTAATTTCTAAATATAAATACATTATTAAAGAATTCTGATCAGGTATGATCACTATTATTTAAGAATAATGAATCGCTATGATGAGAGTAATGAGCAGGAATTTAATTTGAAGTTTATAAACAAATTTCTTATACTAGCTTTATTTTCTTTTCTGTGAAGTAAAATAAATGTACAGCTTCTGCAGTACCAAATAAAATAGTTTATTATCCCTTATCCGATGTCATTGTGTAGAATGTGTGTAGATTTTGGTTTTTCTTTGCTTTTAATGCAATGTAAGGCACAGGAATAACAACTCAGTTGTCTTTTCTCAACAGCAAAGAATAGAACTGCAAAGCTGTAAGTTTCTCGAAACCCAATATTCCTTTCCTTATCTAGCCAACAACAAACATTTATTTCATTTCTTTTTCAATACGAATAGTAAGGAGAAGAAATTACCGTTGCTGGTCACAAAATGAATAAAAAGGTGAGGCAAACTGGTAGACTGTATTTGGGAACATCTTGTTCTTTTCCAAAACTTCTATTATCTTCGAAGGTAAATTCACTTTGAAATCGAGATATGACCTGGAATGAAATTTGGAGATTATCAGTTTCAGCTGGATATGAAAAATTTTTAATGCTTGATTTTTTTCATCTGCCAAACAATTAGGTAAAAATATATATTTATTATCTGTGGAACGTTAACATGATTTATACTTTTATCTTTACTTAGTTAAATTTAAATTTCATAATATTGTAAAAAAAATTATGTCTTGATGAAAATAAATAAATTTTCTTCCTGTGGTACTCGTTCCTTATCTTCTATATCATATATACATCAATGGATTTCTTAATAAGGAAGGAATTCGAAATTACAGAATGTTGAGAACAATTTCTATTTTAAAGCATTCTATTCAGTTCTTATTTCTGTCCATCATAGTTGTCATATCATATATGAGTTGATATTATCCTGGTAAATGTAAATAATTCTATATATTTTTTATGAATGTATAGCAGTGTTCTTAGAAAGGTGTAAATAGAGAGATTTTTATTTTATCAACTATTTCCAAAAAATATAAAATAAAATTTAGAATTCAATAAGTAATCTAACAATAGATCCTTGATTTAAATTTAAATTAAATCTCAGTCATTTAAACTTTTAAACATACTCGGATACATTTATTTCGTAAAAGTTCTATCAATCTAACTGTAAATAATTAATTTTGTATCAATTATTTATAAAAGAGAATCTTTTAGACCTTTGATCCTAATCAGTAAAAATTAAAAAAAAAAAATAAGTAAAAATTTTTTTCTTCATTGGAGAAACTTTTTTATATCCAACTACTTAATGATATTGAATAACCTACATCTTCAGAAGAGTAGCTCGTAATGAATAAAATGGAAATTAAACAAATTCAGCACCATGCATTTTATGTTGATAAACTTCTGAGTCTGACTAATGAACAAACTTGTACTAGGAAACAGATCTCCTACAAGATTCCACACAAACCAGATATCCTATTGTTCAAGAAAGCAATAGATTTAAACGGAATTAATATCATAAGAAATACAAATTAGTTTTTTTCATCAAAACATCATTGTTTTTACTGTAATAAAAAATTAATTTTAACGAAATAAGATAAAATAGAATGCACTTCAATTTTTCTCAGGTTATTTATTCTTTTTCCCCTTTTAACCGATTATTTATTAGATAAAAAAATACAAGCAGTAAAATATTTTTCATTTCTTGCAAAAACTGATAATCTCCAATATAAAATTCATTTTCGGTCAGAACTGGATAACTAAGTAAATTAACTTTAAACTTCAATTTTTTTTCGAAAATGATAATCATTTACTATTAGTAAATGAACTACCAGAAAGATCGCAAATATATTTTCCAGATTAATTCCCTTTTTGTTCTTCTTTTGACTATCAAAGCTAAATTGCTTTCATTACTATTACTATTAAATAATATGTAAAATAAATATTTAATCTCCTCTGGATAAATAAAGACACATTCAGTACAAGATCTACAAGGTAATGCGGAACTTTCAAAACGGTGAACGTGCCTAAAATTTTAAATGCAGTAATTTCAGAAGGAAGGAACTATGTCTCTGAAAAGTAAACTTTCCACTCATTGGCGGGAAAAGATACATAAAGTATAATTTTCACCTTTAAAATGATAAAAGCCAGCTTCGTGCGTTTGGTAGAACTAAATATATTACCTTTAGAGAGAAGCAAACATGAGAAGAAAATACTTTGAAATACATCTCGAAGTCACACAAAGAAACTAGGTTGTTTCGTTTAAATTTTGGGCCACTTGAACAGCTTATATTTTCCACTATGTTTATTAAACAGAATTTTTATTTGTGGGGAGAAATCATTCGAATTTACTAGGGAGATTCATAGGGAATTTTTGTGTTCTGGTGAAACTTAAATAACTAAAAACATATCGCATAGGTTTTCAATACAGGAGCAAATATTTACATGAAATATTTACATTAAATATTTAAGAGAATCTTTGTTAGAAAAAATTTAACAACTAAAATTATGTAATTGGGTAATTAAATCTTTATTTCAAAATTTCCGTTTGAATAATGACAATATGCCAACGTGTGTAATTATTGATGTAATTTGATTTCCTAACATCCACCGAAAGTCCGAAGAAAACTTTGAAAGACTCCTTTCAAATAAATGAGATTAAGAAAACTAGCATACCGAATTACATGTGCAAGTACATAAAGTGAAAGTATTCTCTCATAACTCAGATCTGTTTAGTCTTCCTGTGGCAAAACAGATCAAGGTAAATTTTTTTACATTAGCTATTTATTGAATGATTTTGCCTGGATCAAAAATCAAGCTTTATAGTTACAAACCATTTTCTACAACCAAATTGTAAAACATTACTATAAGTAAATCTATAAAAATATGCGGAAATATAAAAAAAAAAAACTTTTGTAATTTTGAATTTTCAAATTTCAGAATAATCCCTGGTCTAAATATAATTGAATCGATTGATGTTAAAAGAGGACTTCTGCATTCTCCGGGGAAATTTCATTTTTATTTTCGTTTTTAATTTGATGAAGGAGAATGCATCTTTGATGTGAAGACGGGGCTTCTACCATTCATAGCCACGTTTTGGTACCGCATCTAAATTTCCATGTGATGTTAGAATAAGGCTTCTTCGCATAAGACCCCTTTTAACATCAGAATAGCAGTTCTCTACTAGATTTCAGAAGTCCCCTTTTAACATCAATCGATTCAATTAATCTTCAAGGCCTGCGAAATTCTCTTATGCGTATCTCGAATCAATCTATATTTGTGCAAAAGGCCACCATTTTCAATATCATTTATCGGATCATTTTCGATGAACAAAAAATGGCTCCAAATCATTTATGAAACCTTTTGTTAGCACACTTTATTCAATGGCATGCCAATACCGAAATCTTTTCAGAACAAAATGACAAAAAATTTACATACAACTCCTGAGAAAGACAAGTGCTCAAAAATGGCATAACATAATGAATTTCGAAGAATGATGGCTCCAATAACCTTTGATGGAGAATAAAATATATTAACCTTAATTGTTTATAAATCATTCATAGAACAGATCAGTACGTATGCAACACACCAATAGGTATTTAAAGTTTATGTCCGAAGCCAGAAATAATTAATTAATTGATCTTTCTCGTCAGAATGATAGCATTTCAAGCAATGTTCAATAATTAGCATTTTTTGTCACATCTAGGGAATTCATGCATGCTTTAGCCATACTTGGTGGGATTTAAGTTCTAATTTCTAATCATATTTATGAGTCAAAATCTTTTCTCATATAAGCATAAATATAATATTCTTTTTCGTAACGTTTTTCTCTTCCGTATGCTGAAAGGCAGCTAGCTGTTAAAAGAGATTTTTGAGAGTCATTTTATGTCTCGGAAGCGGATTCAAAATTGAAATCGCATCGAACAACATGGGAAAACGTAAATTGGTTTATGAATGCTCATTAACCATTACTGGCTTGTATATTCCTATATGATGAGTTGCACGAAATTTTTGGCTCTTTTTAATTACTGTACTAGATGCATGACCCGGCTTTGCACGGGCAATCTTGAATAATGGGATATTCCCGGGCGGAGAGAAGTGAGATCACGTGAGGCCTTCGGATCCATATTTTTTCATATGCCCGGCACCGTTTCTTTCAACAAATATTGTCACTTACTTTCTCCAAGAAATGTAAATATTCTTTCAAATCTAGTCTTTTTATTACTAATTTTCATATGCCCGCCTCCGATTTATTTTTTTTACATATATTGTCGCTAACGTAAACGTTACGTTCAACCCAAAACGTATTCTCTTTTCTTTGTTCTTTTTCTTCGGCTCTTTTCTGCTGGCTACGTTGTCCCATTGCTGCCAATCGTCTATTTCTTTGTTCTTCTGTTTCCTCGGCTCTTCTCTCCTGCCCACGTTGTGCCATGTCTGACAATCGGCTATTCCTTTGTTCTTCTGTTTCTTCCACTCTTCTGTCCTGGCCACGTTGTGCCATAGTTGCAATCGGCGGCTTCTTTCTTCTTCAGTTTCAACAACTCTCCTTTCATGTTTTCTAATTGCCTCCCGTCTACTGGCAACATCCCCTGTAATTCCTCTTTTTCTTTTAGGCATCGGAAAAAGCGAGAATTGAACAAAGCAAAAATAGTAACTTCCAAATATCAGCTTAAAATAGAAGCTTCTACAAATATTTAAACTTGATCAAATCAATGAATAATGATTAAAATCACTAACATAACTAATCTACATCTTTCGGCACATAACTTTACAGAAACAAAACACCCCTTTTAATTTCGTTAAAATGATTTTGTTGGATGTTATATCACGGGATAAAAAAAAGAATTTATACACTTTCAACAATACATTTTTTTTATTTCTGTCAGCGTCACTTTTTTATTTTTGTTGCAAAAATGTTCTTTAAAGTAAACGACTTCAACAATAAAATAAATTTTGAATTGCGCTGTAACAATGAAAAGTATTGTTATAAAGTATCCGAAACAATGAAAAGTATTGTTGTAAATTAGTTTTTAATTAATATCTTTTTCACTAATTAAAATATCGATATTTAAATGGCCGAAATGGATTCCTTGAATTATTCCCCATCTTTTGGTACTTTCCCCGCGCTTCTCCGTTCGGCGGTTCATGAGAAGATAGAAGGACATACATACATACATACGTTTGTTTACCTTCGAATTTTAATAGGATAGACTAGCTGCTTGGCCCGGCGTTGCACGGGCAATCTTGAATAATGGGATATTGCCGGGCGAAGAGAAGTGAGATCACGTGAGGCCTTGGGATCCATATTTTTTCATATGCCCGGCTCCGTTTTTTTGCTCAAATAGGGATTTTATTAAATAGGGTTTTCCGTAAGGTTTTACTTGGAGATTTCATGTATGCATTGCATCTTGCTTCATGCGTATATAATTCGCAGACGAACGGATGAAAAAATATGGATTTTGAGCAACGACGTGTTATCTCTTTCCCTCTGTACTAAAGTCAGACAAAAAATAATTCCGGAATCGGATAGAATTTTTTTCAGCAAATATTGTCACGTACTTTCCCCAACAAATGTAAATATTCCTTCAAATCTAGTCTTTTTATTACTAATTTTCATATGCCCACCTCCGGTTTATTTTATTTACATATATTGTCGCTAACGTAAACATTACGTTCCCCCAAAACGTAAAAAATTCTTTGAACTCTATATTGTTTAATTAAAATTTTTAAATCCAACATTTTAATTACCTTACAGTTGATAACCCAGCGTTTCTCGGAATCCACATTTTTTCATATACCCGCCTCTGTTTTTTTCCCTAAAATATTGTCACTAAGCTTCCCCAACAAACGTAAATCTGTTTTGAATCCTCTCTTGTTGGATTGAAACTTTCAGTTCTAGCCTTTTTACTACCTTAAAGCAATTTGGTCTGAATAAAAACGCGAGAATTCTAATGCTGAAAAATACACCAAATTGATAAATTAAACACCAGAAACATCTATTTTCGTCTTGCCCGTATTTGAATAATAATGAAAAAAAAAACTGGATAAAAATGAATAAATATTTTCCCCCAACAAACGTAAATGTTGCGAAACACCGTACGTCAAAAAAGAAAGAAAAATGCAGGAAAACGATTTTTGTCCATTGTTAATAAATCCAAACACAGAAGCTCGCTCAAAAAGAAATACCAACTTTCCGTAAATAAATAAAAACAATGCAACACCGGATGTGAAAACTAATAATGGGGAAAAAAGAATCCGCCGTGAATGAATTCACCATGCTGCCAATAGATGGCAGCACGTCAATTTAATCATTTTGAAGTTTTTAATTAATATCTTTTTAACTAATTACAATTTCGGAATTTAAATAGTCGAAATGGATTCCTTGGATTATTTTCCATCTTTTGGTACTTACGGCTAGTTTCAGGATTCAGTGGTTCGTGAGAAGATAGAAGGACATACATACATACATACGTCTGTTGACGTTCGAATTTTAATAGGATAAATGATAAAAGTTTCTATAATGGGTTATCTGGAATAATGCGTCATTCCTTGAGGTCAGGTGACACGTCTTGTCTGATCAATCGGCTATTCCTTTGTTCTTCTGCTTTTCTCTCCCGGCCGCGTGTCTGACAATCCTCTATTTCGTTGTCCTTCGGTTTCTTCCGCTCTTCTCTTCTGGCCACGTTGTGCCATTACTGTCAATAGGTTATTATTTTGTTCTTCTGTTTCTTCTGTCCTGGCCACTTTTTGCCATTGTTGAAAATTGGCGGTTTCTTTCTTCGACAGTTGCATCAACTCTTCTTTCACGTTTCATAATTGCCTGCTGTCTACAGGCAGCATCCCCTGCAACTGCTCATTTCCTCTTAGGCATCGCAAATAGAGGGAATTGAACAAAGCAAAAATAGTAACTTCCAAATATCTTGCACGGGCTATCTCAAATAATGCGTCATTCCATGGCGGAGAAAAGAAGTGAGGTCATGTGACACAAACGCTTAGATAAACCAGCGTTGCTGGTTATAAATATTTTTTCATATTCTCGCGTCCAGTTCATAAACACATGAAGCAAGATACATTACATACATACGTGGCCCGGCGTTGCACGGGCAATGTCGAATAATGCGTCGTTCCCTGGCGGAGAGAAGAAGTGAGGTAATGAGGCACATACCCAACATTCTCTCCTAAATAAATAAGGAGTAAAGAACAGTTCTAGCTGCATAAAAAGTTTGTATCTGATGGTGATTTTGTCCTTCAATAACATTTAGACGGCGTTCCCTTGCATGTTATACCATGGCTGACAATCGGCTATTTCTTTGTCCTTCTGTTTCTTCGGCTCTTCTCTCATGGCCACGTTGTGCCATTGCTGACAATCGGCTATTATTTTGTTCTGTTTCTTCCGCTCTTCTGTCCTCGCCACGTTGTGCCATAGTTGACAATCGGCGGCTTCTTTCTTCTTCAGTTTCAGCAACTCTCCTTTCACGTTTTCTAATTACCTCCCGTCTACTGGCAGCATCCCCTGTAATTCCTCACTAACATAACTAATCTATATCTTTCGGCACATAACTTTACAGAAATAATACACCCCTTTTAATTTCGTTAAAATGATTTTGTTGGACGTTATATCACGGGATTAAAAAAAGAATTTATACACTTTCAACAATACATTTTTTTATTTCTGTCAGCGTCACTTTTTTATTGTTGTTGTAACAATGTTCTTTGAAGTAAACGACTTCAACAGTAAAATATATTTTGAATTGCGCTGTAACAATGAAAAGTATTGTTGTAAAGTATCCAAAACAATGAAAAGTATTGTTGTAAAGTATCGAAAACAATGAAAAGTATTGTTGTAAATTAGTTTTTAATTAATATCTTTTTTACTAATTAAAATTTCGGAATTTAAATGACCAAAATGGCTTCCCTGGATTATTCCCCATCTTTTGGTACTTTCCGCGCGCTTCTCCGTTCGGCGGTTCGTGAGAAGATAGAAGGACATACATACATACATACGTTTGTTTACCTTCGAATTTTAATAGAGTAGATACAAATATTTATACTTCTGAGTTCATTTTAGTATTCTAAGATAGCTATGAAAAAGACTCGACAATCAAATATGAGGTATACCTACCTGCAAGAGAGCTTCAGATAGTGTTTCAATGAACTTCATAAGTTGCCTTAAATAAATTTCAGTTTTGATTTAATCATTTTGAAGACATGTCTTCGTATAAAGGAATTATGTGTTCACTCATTACATGTATTTGAGTCCCTGTGCACTTGTTGAGTACTGTGTGGAGCACCACGAGTATATGGATGAGAAACCGCTGGATAAAAAAGTGGGATCTCGCTTCCCTGGTGAGTACAATAACGGCTTCCCTGTGCCGGTGATAGTGCGTGCGATAGTTCTTCAGGAGGGGTCAGGCCGTGGCCAGTGATGACCACTAGGACTCCGGCCTTAGCATTCGACCGTCAGCGATCCGATCAGCAGTGACCTTCACTCAAAACATCGGACGGAGAATGCTTCAGACAGAGGTGATTTAGGTATGAATTACATGTATTTGATTCTATTAACTTCTTGTATTACCTCAAGCGATTGATATGAATTGAAAGCTTCATATATGAATCGAATTTATTTAACAACAAATATATTACAGTGTTACAAATTTGCGGTTATAGTAAGAAAACGGTGTTTCTTTCATACGCATGCAACAAACAAAATATATTATTTACCACAGTCAACGCTGAATTAGACATTTTTCCCATAAAAAGATGCTATTTTAAATAATGAATTGTATATGATTTTATTGATTATATTTAATAATAAATTATAAGTTAGCTTAAAACGGATAAATATTTTAAAAACTGGAAGCTCACTAACGATTGTTATACAATTATCCCGTCGACAGAAATATATTACTTCCATGAAAGAATATTAATATGCATCAAAAGAAAACCTGATTACTTTGAAATGCGATAATTTCGATAATTACACATCTCAAAATTGCATAAGATGTGTATTACATTTTAGAAAATATCCACAGAAAAATAACTCTTAAGCGTTTTATTTTGTCAACAATAGAAGACACCAACAAATATACTAGTCGATGAATTATCAATATTCATTAGCCATACTTATTCGAAGTCATGAATTTTCATCTGGAAAATGAGCTCTTACATTTATATTGGATCGTATCAAGGTTGGTGACAGAAAGTATCTAAAAATAGATACGATTATGCACTATCGTTACGACAAAAATCGATGACGACGTTGTGCAGGGGTTTAAATAAAGTTCTACGACTCCGACTTTCTTAACCTCCGTTCATAGTATTTGCTGTAAGGTAAGTGACATAACAAATCACCGCCAAATATTTTGGTTTGTGCCAAGCGTGTTAGAATACAGTGTTATAAAAATATGTATAAATTCATCTTCATGTGCATGATAAAGTTTTCTGAGCATTTACGAAATTTTCTTCAGTTAATCTTGCTCCTCTTACTATTAAAATTTTAGTACATGCCATTTTAGAGATTTGGAAAGCTGCTAAAGTTAAATGCTATATGTATAAATGTGCGGTAGTTAAGATTGTAACGACTTCACAGTTAAAATAGCAACAAATCTAATGGGAAAAGATATCCTGTAGTCGTGAACATGAATTAGGACTTTGTGGCAGAAGAAAAACATCTCGGTTTTTAAGTGAAAACATTTTTCATCTATTTTTTATTTATTTAATGTTTTTTGAATTATTTTCATTTATTATTGTACGAACTATGAAAAACTTGGTTTGATTATGAATTTCCATCTATTTAAATCCACAATCAAAAGTTAAAGATTTATCAAAGTTAAAATAATAACAAATCTAGCGGGTCAAGATATTGTGAAGTCGTGAATTCGAATTAGTACTTTGTGTATTATTTTCATTATAAATTTCCATTTAGTTAAACTCACAACCAGAATTGTTTACCGAAAAATATACTCTTCTACAAAATTCAGTGGCAAAAGGCTACACTAAGTATCACAAAAAATGAATTATAAACATGGATTCTCTACTCTTTTTGTGAAAAAATCATATTTTTGATTTATAATTAATATAATTAAGTATTTGATAAAATGAAGCTGTAACAGTTTCATGTAGAACGCCTGTAAAAGTGTATATGTCTTTAAAAGGATCACTGTACAAAATTTAAAGCTTAATAAAACCTAACGGAACATGATTTTCACTTTCACGAAAATTTGAGGTTTATCTTTTGATTAATTCGTCATTTTGCTAGTTGTACATAGAAATAAATTGCTTGATTTAGCATTGCCTCATAAACATTTGAAGTTCAGTATTGATTTATATCAAAATGAAGTATGAATGAATGAAATAATCAATAAGAAAAAATTCTTAAAACTAAAATGGAATGAACAAAATTTAGTAAAAGAATGTTTTCGATATAATTTTTTTATAATACTAATAAAAATTATTTTGTGTTTCTTGAATTCTATAGAATTCATGATGGTTATCATGCATGACAGGAAAGAGTAACGAAGTATATATTTGTTCCAGCGTTTTATCGGGTTTTGCTATCACATACCACCAACAATTGGAATTTTTTGAAAGAACACAAAACATTAATTTTAGGATGCAGTACAAAAGAAGCATGCATATTTATCTAGCAGTATATTTAATATCTTTATCATTACTTATCATAAAATTATCCGCTGCAATGTATTATTTTAGGGCCTAACACAATTTTACAGCAAAAATTACTTCACACGATATAATTGTTACAAAATTTATACGTCAAATTTTGAAAATTGGTAATCCTTGAAATATTGGCTCTGCATATCTAAATCATGATTTAAAAAAACCAAACTTCCAACTCCATTATTTTTTTCTAAATGTCAACGGTCAGTCCAGCTATTTAGTAAATTCAACTTTAATCAACATATTTATTGTTTTCAGATTTCAATCAACATGTTTGTTGTTTTATAACGATATAAATACTAATTAAGGGAAGTTTTAATAGTGAAAGAGTTAAAAATACAAATATAATAACAAACAACATAAGAATCTGGTGGATGGCGTCCTAAGAGGCCATTCATCCATGCAGATTCAAAACCAGAATAGGTATTCTGTAGAGGAAAAAAGATTTTAAGGTAAGAATAAGATATAAGAGATAAGAATTTTCTTCTAAGGCCCGAACCCACTCCGGAATAAATTGGAAGGAAAAATATTTATCCACAAAGAATAAATTCAAAACAGTTTTAAACAGTTTTAACTCTATGAGCCCTAACCCGCCTCAAACCGCCCCATTCGACAGAGACCGGACTCGGGCAGTTTCGGGCGCCTGAGTGAATTTTACGGGAGAAAAGTTGTTCCTTTCTTTGTGTACAATTGATTGGGTGTCGTCCTCCTGGAATTTCTGTAAACAAAGGAAAAATTTCATTCTGTTTTCTTGAACGAAAATTTATTTCAGTTTTTGAGGTAATGGAATTCTCACTCCAGCCGGGTTCAGAGAGTTAAGTTAACAGTTTCGTTGTTTTATGATTTTGAGAGGAATTTTTATTACTTGCCATATCTTATACAATCAACTGTTTACTCTTAAGAAGAGCAAGATGGATAATAAATTCTTTTATATTAATTAACAACTTTAGAACAAGGAGAAGAAGGAAAATAAATTTTTAAATTTTCCTTTGATGCAATTTTTAGAAGGTATGCTTCACGTTAATTTCTTTACTAAAATGTAGGGAGAGAAGGCAGTTTCCTTCGTATTGCCTTCAAATACATATAGACCCCACGCACATTTTAATAAAGGAATTAACGAATTAACGTAAAATATATATTCTAAAAATTGTATCAAATGCAGAGAGATATCAATTACAAAAACTTTGTTTGGAAATTCTGCATGCAAATATAGGAACAGAAAGACATTATATAGCAATTCTATGTAGCAAACAAGAGAGCTTGTAGAAAAGTAGTTCTTTCCCACTAGCTAAATTTATGATTTTGAGAGGAATTCATATTGCGGCCATTTCTTATAAAATCCACTGCTTACCTTTATGAAGAGCAAGATGGAACCTCATTGCCTGTCTTGCTCTGTTTAGCAATCTTGGCTTGGGTATATTTTGTTTTGCTCTTTGAAATGACATAGAAATGGTTTCGCGATCTTTTAGCTTTTTTCATAGACATTCGAGTAGTGGGGGGATTAACGAACTTTCGGTTTCAGTCACTCATTGTCAAAGGCAAGAAAACAAAATTTCAATCTCTGAAATATCGGCGACCAAAGTCGTAAGCTATTATTTTTCTCTTCACTTTTTTAAATTTTTTATTTACATATTTTTAGTTGTATACTATTGCAATTGTTTAATACAAAATAGATTTAACATGGTGTGTAAATTTCCTGCAGAAATTCTAGATGTTTGTATAGAAAACAGGCGCAACTAATTCAAGTATTTTATTTCCAGTACCACCATGGCCTCTAAGAAGTACAATCTTCGTGGAGAGCATCATTTGCCAGGAAATTGGGAGGTGCTTTACAATACTGTAGAAATAAAAGCTGGGACAAAGCGTGATATCCCTTCCAAGTTCGTGACAAGCTAAAACGCAAAGCGGTGCACGCCGCACATTTTTGTACACGAAATGCTATTCAAGCAGCGCACGTGTCCCAACAAATAACATAAAGGCAAATAACATAAGCTAGGTGTCGGCGAACGTGTTAATTATAAAAACTCAAAATAAAGGAAAAATTAGGAAAAAATAACATGTCATCTAAGAGATAGGAGCGCCTAATATAAGGCATATAATAACCGAGGCAAAAGAAGGAAACGTGATTAAATTTTCGTAAAGATTTCAACCACGAAAGGGAAGTGAAGACTATTCGGAAATCATGTGAGATAATTCCATTACTTAACTTGAGAGATTTAAAATTCTCATTTCGGAACCCATCTGTGACAGAAAAATTTCTACATTTTGATCTGACGGACATTTATTCCTGTTTTATCATCAAAAATGCATTATAGGAAATGATCAAATTCAAATTTATTGATTATGGGGCATAATTTTTAAAACTACTTATAATCACAGTGCCGAAGCTATGAAATGTTATTTTCCAGAATTCAAAATAATATTCAATAATACCAGATTAAGAAGGCATTCATGATGAAAGCAATATAACTTTGTAGTAACTTAAGCAAATAGTAACGTTTAAGTGTATATCACACTTATGTGCATAATATCTTTTTATTATTATTATACTTTGAAACGCTAAATGCAGTGTTAAGCCAGGCTTAGTACAAAATGCAGAATTTCTATTGAACGTCTAAGCTTTTTTCCATCAAAAATTTCTATGTAAAACTATCACTATTTTCTTTAAGGAAAATAGAGAAACACATTTTTTAGCTCTAAAATAATTACTCATCGCCCTATTTAAAAATATTAGGTATAAAGGTTTCTCTTAAGAGACTAATTGATTAACCTGACACACATTACATCATTTCCTTCTGTAATCATTTTTATTGGTTTTTGAAACAAAATACATACTATTTGCAATCCGGTAAGTGGGGCAGAGTAACATATAATAAATTGAAGCAATAAATATTTTTCTGTAATTAAATAACGGAAGAACTTCCCAAAGAAATGTGTCGATGCATGGATTATCATTTTTCTCAACCTTACTAGCAATTAAACCCTTTTTCAAAATGTGACCTTCATCGTTATTACTTTCATGTCACCTTCATGTATAATTAAGTCCTTAATACATTTTAAGGAAAGCTTTCTTTAAAAAAATTGTATCAATTGTATCAAAACTATTCTGGTAAGAACAATTTTGAAAGTACTCGTGCATTCATAAGATAAGTTTTAAAAACAGTTCTTATCACATCAGAAAAACAAAGAGATTAATTGATTATGTGTTTTATAATGTCCATTTTATAAAACGGTAAATAACACAGGAATAAAAACACCTTCTTGAAGGTTTTAGTTTTGATAACTGATTTTTATATCATTTTCAGCGCTGATTTCTATGCTTATAAACTATATATTTTACATGTATTAAACTATGTTTTCACAAATCTTGAGTATGCTTATATAAGGACCGATTTCCTTCTTTATGATTTTCTTCTTTTTTCATTCAATATTTTTTATCGGAATTGTTATATTATTTTTACGTTAAATGTGGCACCCATTCCTATAATTCATCAAAATCAAATACCTAATTTTCCGCGTTCCTTACCTAGCCTTACCATTTCATACAATTGATTTTTTTAAATGGTGCTTACAAGTACAAATACTTTACAATTAGTTTTTGAAAATATGCTTAAAAATTTAAAAAAGTACCTTAATGATGTAAATATTCGTTGAAAATAAAAGTGAATAGTAAATGCTTTTTCAAATTCTTAGAGTTTGAGCCTTCGATGGAAATATTATACAAACATTTTTCTTTCCGTAGAATGAAAAATGCAGATAGACCATGATGATAAAAACATTCTTTTATAGGATTGTATTAAGTAGATTCGTGAAATTAAATACGAAAGAGCATCATATATCTTCCAGGCCAGGAAAAAATGCAACACTATTTTCTTTCCTTAGAAAAAAACATGATATAAGCGAGGAGCTCGCGTGGTGCATTCGTAAGTAATAACCCGCTGTTTTCTTATCAAATAAATAAGCTTATTTATGCCATAAAGAATGAGTGTAAACATGATTACTAACAAGATGGAACAAGAAAGCGGCCCAAACCATCAAGTATTCGAGACAAGTATATTTTTCGAAGAAACATTTGATGATGGCTATCATATATTAAATATGAATTTC
The DNA here is from genome assembly GCA_013235015.1 of Araneus ventricosus. Classification (NCBI taxonomy): domain Eukaryota; kingdom Metazoa; phylum Arthropoda; class Arachnida; order Araneae; family Araneidae; genus Araneus; species Araneus ventricosus. The sequence continues at coordinate 31,576 of BGPR01010651.1, forward strand.
TTATCGTGTTCTTTTAGTTATTACTTCTTTGTTTACATGAATAAAAGTAATTTTATCGTTCGCAAGAAAGGACGCTTTTAAGGAATTAAAAAGAAAATTTCATGCAAAAATATAAAATGTCTAAAATATGTAATATAAAATGTCTAAAATATGTAATATAAAATGTCTAATATGTCTAAAATATGAAAAATTTTGAACAATTTGCAGAATCACTGCGGAATCCTTTATTGGGGTTGAGGTTTCGTAATGGATAGATCCAAGACACGTGAAACATTTTTTCATGTTCTTCTTAATCAATAAGAATAATAACCCTCAGAACATATGATTTTCATTTGAATAACTTGTAATATCTATTTTGGACTATTTTTCTATTAAAAATGTTTAAAACTTATATCGAATGTTGATTTTAGTTCTTCTTTCATTATTATTTCATCCGCAGGAGCCGGACATCTATTATCGGGATCACATTATCTCGGCGTATGAAAAAAAAAAGGTAAACCATAATTATCTTAACCTTTCAGCGGGCGCATCTAATTTGTGAGATGAAACACCCATATTGTTTGTGCCTAAGTGCCAGTTTTACGGACGAAGGTGAGGGACCTCTAGTAGATTCCCGGCACCCTAACACTCACGCTAGGGTATCGTGGTTTTTTTCCCCAGTGCCTTTTATGTGCATGAGGGGTACGTTAATCTGGTAGTTGAGTTGCGCCTGATTACGTTTGTATTTTTGATTTTCCAAATTTTTCTCAATATTTCTCTTTATATACCTGTAAAAGTTCGTATACATGTGTACCAGCTCCTAATTCAATGATATTGGACGTGAATTTCAATTTATTGTTTGAAAGATGTCGAATTATTACAGTTGTCGTTGCTAAGTAGGGGTAATCCGTAGGGGAGAACAAAAGCCAAATCCTTCCTGGACATTTTGTCAGTTGAAATTGCAAGTAAATACAAAAAAGTTATTTAAAAACTGATATATAGTTATGTATTACCGAATAGTTTGGCTTGATAAGCTTTTCCTTAAGCCTAAGCAAAAATTTAGCTTTTAAACTCACAGATGAGTTGCGCGCGATTGTGTTAGTATCTGTATTACTCCCGACCAAAGGTGAAGTATCTATCTTCGGATTTTCAGAGCTTTTGATTTTAAACATAAGCATGACTCATCAGGAAATATATAAAGAGCGAGTTTTAATGAACATAAATCTATGAGCAGAAATATTTTCTTAGAGCGTCACTAGATATCGCTAAGAATGAGTGCAATAAGAAAAAGCATATAAGGAAATTGTTTGACGTCACTTCTACACTTTTTCGTATTCAACCGAAGATCGTTTATCTATCCTATTAAAATTCGAAGGTAAACAAACGTATGTATGTATGTATGTCCTTCTATCTTCTCACGAACCGCCGAACGGAGAAACGCGCGGAAAGTACCAAAACATGAGGATTAATTCAAGGAATCCATTTCGGCCATTTAAATATCGAAATTTTAATTAGTGAAAAAGATATTAATCAAAAACTAATTTACAACAATACTTTTCATTGTTTCGGATACTTTATAACAATACTTTTCATTGTTACAGCGCAATTCAAAATTTATTTTATTGTTGAAGTCGTTTACTTTAAAGAACATTGTTACAACAACAATAAAAAAGTGACGCTGACAGAAATAAAAAAATGTATTGTTGAAAGTGTATAAATTCTTTTTTTTATCCCGTGATATAACGTCCAACAAAATCATTTTAACGAAATTAAAAGGGGTGTTTTGTTTCTGTAAAGTTATGTGCCGAAAGATGTAGATTAGTTATGTTAGTGATTTTAATCATTATTCATTGATTTGATCAAGTTTAAATATTTGTAGAAGCTTCTATTTTAAGCTGATATTTGGAAGTTACTATTTTTGCTTTGTTCAATTCTGTCCATCATGAGGTGCAAAAAGAGGCAGAGGCAGTGCAGGAGGTGTGCAGTGAAAGAAAGATAGCGCTGCCGTTTGCTGTTGTTTGCCGCGCGTTTGTTTTACGGCGCTGATATTTTCACCCGCGCTGAGGTGTAGGCTGCCGTTTTATTTGTTGCGCGTTGTTGTTGAGTGCCATTATTTTCGCGCGCCTTATGCTTACGCGCGATATGCCGCAAAAGATGCTTTTGCTTGTTGTTTTCGCAAAGCGCGCTGTCATGCCGATGCGATGCTGATGTTTGCGCGTAGCGGTGCGCGTCGATGCCGCCTGATGCTGATGCCGCAGATGCCGATATTTTGCCATTTTACGATCCAAACCAACCCCAACCCACCTGAACTGGTTTTGTATGCTTAGAAACAATTCATTACGCATGAGACATAGCATGTAAGATCTTGAACTCCGGATCCAAGAAAAATACCATGAATTCAAGAGTTCACTTTTGTAGTCAATCTTTATCGAATTTCTACAACTTTCCCGTGAAGTTAAACCATACTAATGCAAGTATCTGCATCAGTGCAATTGTTTTAAAAGAAAATTAAAAATAAAAAGCTACCGATTGAATGGTGGTACTATAGAAAAAGGAAAATGGTTTGTTTTAAAAAGAAATCAAAATAAACAAGTGACATTTAAGATTTAATGTTAACTAGTTTAAACCTTCAATTTTCATCAAACAACTTAACACATACAAAATTTACTAACGATATTTTAATCTAAACTGTCACCTAAAAAATTTATAATAAACATCTAGCTATTATAACGTATAGAGACAACATAAACGTGATACTATACAATTAGCTTCTTCTAGGGTTACTAATGATATGTCTTAAATTCCAGGCACTGGTCGGACGGATTCCTCTCATCTCCTGGAGGAGGATGGAAAAAAACTCCATGGCCGTGTAAATTTAATAAAATACTTTAGCCAATTCCACTCAAAGAGCTTTATATGGCTAAGAAAATCTGTGTTTTAAATTAAAATTGTGCCTTTAAAACTGTTGAACCAGCACAACCTGACCACCGATAAATGTGCAAATGCGATTAAAATATTGAGCAAACATTAAATACAAATTGTTGAGTCCATGGTTCTCTCACTGTTCTTGCTGCAGTCACATAAAAACAATGAGCACAGTTTAAACACATTGCTTGTTAATTATCAATTTACTTTATTATACAAAAAAATCCAAGGTATTTCATGGAAAATTTCCTCCATCACATATTTTTTTATAACAATCCTCATTCTGCTAGAATATTAGTATATACATCTGATACCTCTGCATAGATTCTGTCGAAACACTAAATGTCTGATAAATAAATGTTACCTGTGTAATTATTAATATAGCTGTGTCACTTTGCCATAGAAGAAAATATATTGTACTAAAATATGAGAGTTATTTCTACTAACATTTTTCTGACTCCAAATGACCACAAGTATACCTTTCTTGGAGTCTGTATATATATTACGGCAATAAGTGTTTACTCTTTCTTGTTGAATCTAGTATTTATTTAACCCCTTCCTCTATCATCTTCCTACCTTGCTACTCTTCTCCTTATAGCGCTGTTCGTAATGCCAACGAGACAGTCTTAATCTTTATCAAACGCATTTGTAAAAAAAATCAAACTCAAGTTCTGCCTCTACAACCTCCACTTTGATCATTTCTCTGAGTAGTTTGTCCTTGAGAAAGAGCTGAGTTCAGAGTCTTTACTGGGATTAATTGCTTTTGTGGAATTCTGCGATAAAGGTTCAGCATACCAAACCGATGGAACTTTTCCTCCGCCTTGCCCTGTAAAAAGCAAGCTAAGAATCAGAAATGCTCATCAAACGTTGCTCAGTACATCTCATAGAGATTTAAGCAACTGAGCGAGCTAACAGTTTCTTCATTCCTCTTCCTCACTCATGAAGGCTTTTATCACAAAAAATAAATTTGAGAGGAAATTAGCTCTTGCCTTTCTAAGTTAGTCATTATATCATTCTTGAATTTATTCTCGATATAATGTATTTCTGAAAATGCGTTGTAAATATATGCACTGAAACAAAGAAAATGTTTATTTATTTTGTATAAAAAAAAGCATTCTTTATCAAATATTATTTTAACCTCCGAATCGGAAGGGGGGTTTTCTCTTTTTTTCTGTATAGATTTGTTTTGAATAATTTGTTTAACTCTGTAACTTGTATTCCTTGATCATTAATAGTGGTTATCGCAGGTCTTTTTCGTGCTGCATCCAGTATTTTAAGTAATATATGTTTATAGGTATTTTATAGTTGACTAGATTACTAAATCAATGTACACAAACCTAACAATTTGCTTGGCCCAATCGATATTGGAACAATCTGCAAATGCTGTATTCATAAATAGGATTAAAAAAATTGCTACAGTTTAAGGTTGATCATATTGAGGTGCCAGCCATCCAGTATTAGGCTCTTGGTTTCATAATCGATAGAATCGCGAGTCTACAAATCCATGATTGCACTAAAGATCCGACGTATTTTAAGTGCCTGGTCACATTAAATCCGAAGGAAATGGTTCTCGCATGTTGAGAAGGGTGCCAAGAGTGGTCACAGATCTAATTGTCGTCTGATTGTTTGTCATAGCGTGAAATTGAGTCATCAAAAATTACCCTCATTGTTTTAAACTGATCACGTTAATTTATATAATTCCTTATTATATAAGAAAAACGCTTTAAAAAAAAGTCCTGAATATTTTAGGAAGGGAGTTGCTTGTGCAATGCAAACAAATCTGCCAAAAAATGCTATACAACGCACTTATAAATGGAGTGATTTCAATGCTGTTATCTAGAGAGGAATAGGAAATTCCCTCTTAAAAAAGAGAATTTTTAATTATTTTAAACGTATTTCCTTAATCATGCAAAATGTAAGGTCAGTTCTGTAGAAGATAATATTAATAAAAAGTATTGAAAGGAAATACTTAGAGATCTTAACTAAGTAGGAATTGGATGTATTTGATAACATGTACTTAGAAGACCATTCTTCGTGCTTGAACATCAAGCAATCAAACGGAAACGAGGCTATTATTAGGTTCCGATAGATTGGAAAGTCTTCCTGGGTCCGTGATAGCTCCTTTCAAATATTACAATTATTTGCTATGTAAAAAATGATGCCGTTTTTGATTAAATTATTTTAGAAATTATGGCGTTGTACTTTTCAGAAATATCTAAGAATTGAAGAAAAAAATTTATTATTTGCTGTAAGAATGATACATTTTTATTTTTTTGAATGCTTTTAGAATATTTCTTTGATTATCACTTCCAAACTCATTTCTGCAATCTTAAGACGTATCTGATTAACATGTTTAGTGTAGATGCCGTAACAAACACAAAGATAAAAAATGGAATGTTATCTGCAACATGAGCTTGATTACATCATGCGCCCGCTGCAGTGTTCATTACTCTACTTCCACTTAACGAGCTACCATTCAAACATTTTAATATCTGGAAGAGAGGACGATTAGGAACAGCGTCATTTTCTTGGGATGAGGCAAACAAGGATCAATTGCTAGCAATCTGTGCTCAGTGTTCCAAGCATTGAGTTAGATGGGTACTGAATTATAAATAAAAAAAACTTTATCTTAATAAAGATTCAATAGTATTCTGGATATTTTCAAGGCACCAGACGCTGTGGAGATTTTGGACCTCTCTACATACCCCATGTATTGAGGCAAATCCCAATCTTTACGCCTATTTACTTCCAACAAGCCTTCTAGCAACTGAAAATATAAAATGCTTGTTAACTTATTATGGAAGACATATCCTCCTCAGTTCGTTCTGATATTAAAAAGACAACCGTCCGAAAACGTCCTAAAATATAGAAAGCATGGCATTTTAGTAATTTAAAATACCATACATGAATTATTGTTAAAACTGTAAAAAGCCTCCATTTACGCAAATCCTAAAACTGCTTCTTTGCCTTACAATGGGAATCCAAAATTGGTAGTGTATGGTTTTAAAATAAATTTCGGCATTAAATTAAGAATGAAATATAGACGTATTTGAGATGAAGAAAAACTGCATACCTGTAAAATTTAGAGTTAGCTAACAGTATTGTTGTCATTTTACGTATTTTCCAAATCTAATTGGCTTTTCTGAACCGAAGATTAAAAGTATATTGTTCCATATTTTCCTTAGATTACATGTACTACACAACCTTTGCTGCCTCATTTGAATTGATATCGCTGAGAAATGATTTTTTTCACCCACCCTATTATCCATCTTTCAAAAGATGTGGAGAGTACATGTTCCAAACTCTTTTAAAAAGTGTCAAAACATACCTGTTCATCTGAGAACATATTCTTGCATGAAGGCAAAATTCTATATTTTCTGTACGTCACTTCCATAGAAATAGTGTTGCATTTCTCCTGTTATGGCCATGAACTTTGAGTAGCATAAATCATTGCAATGAGCGCTGATGGTTAAAGCAATCTTGATTGAATGGATATTCTAGGAGAGAAATAGACTGCAGTGAGCCTCCTGGATCCATAGCTTTTCTTATCCCTGTCTGCCTGTTTTTTCCAATAAATATTGTCACTCATTTCTCTCCAAGAAATGTAAATATTCTTTCAAATCGTAGTCTTTTATACAACCTTTACAGTTGCCCACTTGATTTATTTTTTACTTTTGATTCGCTAATGAAGTAACTATTGTTCCCCAAATGAGTACCTCTTTTCATTGTTCTTCAGTTTCTTCTGGTTCTTCTCTGGTAGAGATGCTGCAGCTTACGTTGTCCATTCTGCCAATCGTCTTTTCCTTTGTTCTTCTGTTTCTCCGTTTTCTGTCCTATTAATGTTGTGCATTCAGTAGTTGACAATCGGCGGCTTCTTTCTTCTTCAGTTTCATCAACTCTCCTTTCACGTTTTCTAATTGCCCACTTTTGGAACATCCCCTGTAATTCTCTTTTTCTTTAGGTCATGGAAAGCGAGAATTGAACAAAGCAAAATAGTAACTCCCAAATATCAGCTTAAAATAGAAGTTTAAATATTTAAACTTGATCAAATCAAGACGGATCAGATCTGGTCACGTGACACGCCTAATGTTAACATTCAATGAAGCGTGCTGTAATAGTGTTCTCTCACCCCTGCTATCGTTGTGATGAGAGGTCCTGTGATAACAGCTCTGCCAAGGAATCTCTGAGGCAAACGCTCCTCTCCTGTGGATGCAGCCAAAATCTGTGCACCACAGCACTGGTACGACTCTTATGCTATTTGAAAGCAAATCTGATAATTCTGGAGCCATCCACACTCTTTCATATTTGCACTTGAAACTGGAAGCCTGCTTCCACTATATTTGCCTTAGACAAAATGAGTAAAATTCCCTCGTATTCTTTCATCCTCGGAAATACAACCTCCATTTCTCAGAGAGAGATTGGTCCTATTTCCAAGTTGTGTTCTTCAGTTCAGAATAGTTCTTTTCGTCATGTTTGTATCTGATGTTGATTTTGTCCTTCAATATATCTTCAGATATGGTTCTCTTATAGTTCGTTGTCATGGTTGACAATCGGCTATTTCATTTTTCTTCTGTTTCTTTTGGTTTCTCTGCTTACACGATGTGCCATACTGCTCAATCGTATTCTTTGACTTGTTTCATTGGTCTTCTACTTTGGTTGTCCCATTACTGCTAATCACCGTCATTTCCTTGTTCTTCTGTTTCTCGGTATCTTCCTCTCCTCCATCGTTAAAGTGCAGGTCTGGATAATCGCATTTTTTATTCTTTCTGTTTCCTCCTCCTTCTCTTCTGTCCCTTACAGTTGTGCTATAACTTGCAAGTCGGCGGTTTTTCTTCTAGTTCTACACCTAACTCTCTCTTTCTACTTTTCTAATTATTCCAGTTCATCATAGCATCCCCTAGTAATTTTCTTTTTACGCATCGGAAAAAGCGG